>JADRCC010550553.1:0-10732 GCA_019843855.1 Hylomyscus alleni
TCTAAACAAAAGACTGGAGCTTGTAGGGGGGACAGAGGTGCCACAGGCTCTGGGAAGCTTAGGAGGGACCAGAGCTGTCCTGTGATGAAGGCAGATTCTCCCAGGCAACAGCCAGCAGTGACATCACACCCCCATCGCCCTTTTCTAGACAAAATGGTAGGGGCCTGGAGAAGAGAAACCTTTGTCTGCATTCTCTATTTACAAACATAGATAGGTGATCTATGAATTTTTGTGGATTTCCTTCCACAAAAGGCCAACTCTTCAGAACTCTTCTGTGTCTGTAGGCTTTCTGAATATGAAATAGAAAAATGCCAAAGGGAGACATTTAGAGCGGGCTTGTTTATCCTCCCGTGAGAGCTTTCTTTGTTTGTTTGTTTGTTTGTTGTTGTTGTTGTTTTTCTGAGACAGGGTTTCTTTGTGTAGACTTGGCTGTCCTGGAACTCACTCCGTAGACCAGGCTGGCCTTGAACTCAGAAATCTGCTTGCTTCTGCCTCCCAAGTGCTGGGATTAAAGGCGTGAACCACCACCGCCCGAGAGCTTTCTTAGATGGCTTCCTGCTCTTAGACATTTGAGATTCAAAAGTTTTTCAGTCCAAGCTGATCATAATTCATTAGAAAACTAAAACCCATAGACTTCTTATGAATTGATTTCTAACTCTGTTGGGCAAAAATGTACACCCTTCCTCTTCTCTTAGAACCCCTAAAGCTTCTATGGGGCTCCCTTAAGGTTTGCAGGCCTCGAGTCTGCTTGAAAGGTCTCTGAAGCCATCCTAAACGTCTCTAGGCAGTCAATAGTTATGTGGTTAAAGCCTTGACTTTGCCTGGTAGCATGCTGGCTTTGATTTCCTGGATGCTGTTTCATTTGCTGTGGAAACGGTTCCCTCTTCAGTTTATCTCCTTCCTCCTGGATTTTTCTACAGGCATTTGGGAGACCAGGCAGTACCTCCCATCCCAGGCCTGAAACAATCCCTCAGGCAGACCCCCATTTTGTTCTTCTGACCATAGGTAACAATGTTGCCAAACTTCTGCGGCTCTGTTCTCTTCCCAGTAGCATTTTCCTACAGGAATCCGGAACCAATAAGTCAAGAATTATGAAGCTGGAAATGCTGCTAGCATTAAGAGCACTGGTTGCTTTTTCAGAGGACCAAGTTCAGCTCTCAGCATCCACAGCAAAAGGCTCAACAGTGGCCTTGGAATAGCAGTTCCAGTGAATCTGACTCCCTCTTCTGGATTCTGAGGGTACTACACACATGTGGTACACATACATATACTCAGGCATGTACACACACAAAAACATAATAACAACAACAACAATAATAATAAATTAATAATAATAGGCAATGGAATTTTCAGTAACACTTACTTGAAGACCTTCTAGTTTGTACCTCCCACGCAGTCCTAAAGCCACTGCCACATTTTCAGTTTTTGTTATGGTTAAAATAACTCAAAACAGCCAAATCTATCTGCTTATGAGTCTATAGGCTGGGAAGAATTTGAAAGGACACCTTCCTGTTCTCTCCTCAGCTGAGGTGGTCAGAGATAGGATAATGTGAAAACTCACACATATCAGTGGCAATGCTAGCAGAGACCTGGGGACTCATCTGGAACTGCTGTTGCACACCAGCCATGACTGTTCCATGCAGCTGCTATTCAGTTTGGCTTCACCAAATGATAAAGTGGTTGGGTCCCAGAACCAGCTCCCAAAAAGAAAACACCAGAATTAGCACAGTATTTCTGGGTTTGGTGGCGGGTACCTGTAATCCTAGCACTTGAGAGGCTGAGGCCAGAGGATTGCCTTGTGTTTAAGAGTTTGAATTCAAGGCCAGCCCGGGCTACTTAGAGAGAAAGACCCTGTCTCACGGAACAGAAACAGCATCAGCACAACGAAGTAACGTAGTATCTTTGTTTACTTTGATGTTGTTATAATAAAATACTCCAACAAAAGCAAATTATGGGAGAAAGTTTACTTTAGCTCATAGCTCCAGGTTGTTGTCCATACACCAAAGTCACAACAGCAGGAGCTTGAGGGAGTGGGTTGCATCCACAGTCAAGAACAGCCGGCAATGCATGCCTGCTAGACCTGAAAACACTCTCTTCATTTAATCTAGGGTCTTGCCCGTGATAGGGTGTCATCCATACTTGGATGGGCCTCACCACCTCCATCAACTCAATTAAGAAAACCCCTTTCATGCCATATCCACAGATCAACATAATCTAGATAATTCATTGAGACTCCCTGTCCAGGGAATTCTAGGTTCTAGATTGTATCAAATTGAGAATAAAAGCTAACCAACACACAGTACTAAATCTATGCCCCTCATTCTTTACAAGTGAATAGCTAAGTTTGTCCTACCTTTAATGGGTAAGGAATTACTTTGTCTTAAGATATGTTTTATTATCTTTTTATTATCTTTTTAATTAATTTATCCTCTCATACATTACATCTGGACCACAGTGTTTCTCCACCCACCCCCACCCTCCCGCAACGTGCCTCCCCTCTCCCCATCCACTCATCTATTTCCATTCAGACCTCCCAGGGATATCTACCAAACATGGCATACTGAGTTGCAACAAGACTAGGCACCTCCCTTCATGTTAAGGCTGAATGAGACAGCACAGTAGGAGTTCAAAGGTCCCAAAAGCAGGCAAAAGAGTCAGAGACAGCACCTACTCCCTATGTTAGGAGTCCCACAAAAAAATACCAAGGTATACAATTATAACATATGTACAGAGAGCCTAGGTTAGACCCATACAAGCTCCCTGTTTGGCAGTTCAGTCTCTAGAAGCCCCTGTGAATCCTGGTTAGTTGATTCTGTAGGTGGTGTTCTTGTGTCCTTGACACCCCTGACTCCTACAGTCCTTCCTTCCCCTCTTCCATGGGACTTCGGGAACTCTGCCTGTTTGGCTGTGGGTCTCTGCATCTGTTTCCATCAGTTGCTAATGAGGCCTCTTGGATGACATTTGGGCTAGGCACTGATCCATGAGTACAGCAAAATAGTAGGAGGCATCATTTCATTGACTTTTTTTTTTGACAGTTGTGTTTGCTTCTATCCTAGGTCTCTGGGCCATTCTGCCTCTGGTTTCTGGTTCTCCAGGCAGTCTTGGGTGGGCTCCCTCTCATGGGGTGGAGATCCTGCTTCTTGGTGGGAGAGACATCAAAGGATTTGAAGGCCCATTTTAAAAATAATAAGGTTGTTATTTATTTTTGACAACCATACTTTATTTTATATATAACAATACCATTAAATAGCATCATAATAGACTGATTGTGATTTCATATAGTTGGTTTTATGGGGGGGGTTGTTTGTTTTTTTAAAGACAGGTTTTCTCTATGTAGCCTTGGCCATCCTAAAACTTGCTTTATAGGCCAGGCTAGCCTCAAACTCAAAGATCCACCTGACTCTGCCTCCCAAGTGCTAGGATTAAAGGCATGTGCCACCACTGCCTGGCTTAATATAGTTTTAAGTAAAAGAAAAAAAATGAAAAGTTTTCTGGTTATAAAGTCCCTCTCCTAAAACAAATTAATTTTTTAAAAATTCATCTTTTTTAAATGAGTCATGTGACAAATGTATTCAGTGTCTATTTATATTGCACTGATGGTCAATGGTATTAAGAAATTAAAACCAAGTTTCAAAATCACGGTCTCAAAGGAATAACATATTAGATTTTTGTTATTGTTTTTTGAGATAGAGTTTCTCTATAGCCTTGGCTATTCTGGAGCTTGCTCTTAGACCAGGCTGGCCTTGAATCCACAGAGAATATCCCTGCCTCTGCCTCTTCAGTGCGGGATTAAAGGCATGCGCCACCACTGCCTAGCTTAGATTCTTTTTAATTTTTAAAACTATTTATTCTATGGTATTTGTATGAGCATTTTGCCTGCATGTATATAAGCCATGTCCATAGTTCCAGGGACAGACCTGACTAGGGCAAAGAGAATGAAGAAAAGGCAGAGAGGCAGACAGACAGACAGGAAAGCTGAGAGAGGGTGGACTGGGATCCTTAATGGAGGGACTACAGCAGTCCAGAAGTTCAGCATGTTTACTATACACAGTTGACTAGGGAGGCAGGATTACTGCAGACAGCTGAACAGGGGGCCAGGGGTGTGCAGACAGCTGAACAGGGGGCCAGGGTGTGCATAGAGCTGAACAGGGAGCCAGGGTGTGCATACAGCTGAACGGGGGGCCAGGGTGTGCATACAGCTGAACAGGGGGCCAGGGTGTGCATACAGCTGAACAGGGAGCCAGGGTGTGCATACAGCTGAACAGGGAGGCAGAGTTTATGATGTGGAGCTGGATAAAGGAGACAACTTTAGCTAATCTTGATAGGAGCAGTCTCTGTAGGGGAACTGTCTTCAGGCCATGAATATTTGGGGAACATAAGCTGTGGCAGACATTTCTGCCCATACCTTCAATATCCACATGTGGACCAGATGGGACAGCTTTGCCTTGTTCCTCTGGGCCTGAGGTTAGGTCCTTGGTATGACCATGCTCTTTTCCTAACACGTAAATGTGTACCACATGCCTGTCAGGTACCCGAGGGGAGTCAGAAGAAAGCACTGGATCCTCTGAGATTGGAGTTACAGGTGGTTGTAAGCTATTATGTGGATGCTGGGAGTCAGACCTGGGTCCTCTGCCAGAGCAACAAATATTCTTAATTGTTGAGCCATCTCTTCAGCCCCAACCATGCTAGATCTCCTAAGAATGAAAAAAAAAAAAAAAAAAAAAAAAAAGCTCCTGCTACTTTAATACTCAAAACAATAGAGTTGAAACTAGAAGAAACTAGCTTTACAGTTCTTTCAAGACTTAGGTTCCCTCCTTCCCTCTCACCTACTCCACCTTCTTTCTAAATCTCATACTATGCCCACAGTTAGACCTGTTTACACATTCTAAGCTAAGATCAGCATATGAACGAGAGCATGAAGGTGTTCTCTCTTTATGAGTTTGTGTCACCTTGTTTGGTATATTTTTAATGTCCATCAATTTCCTACCAATGTCATAATTTCATTTTCTTTACACCTGAATAATATTCATTTTCCGTATGAGCCACAGTCCAATTATCCCGTTATCTGTTGATGGGCATCTGGGATGGTTTCATTTCATAAGGTCGGCTAGAAATGAGACTCTTGGGATTATAATTTTTCCAGGAAATTCTATGTTGTGGATGAGGACAGACTAGCCATGGGGCTCATGGAGACAGAGGAAGGTGTTGCAGCATTTTCTCTGTCCAATCACATTAGGGCAATGACAGGTCTGTGATTGGACAGGAATAGGGAGGCAGAGCTAGAAGTCTGGGAGTGAGGAGGTCAGAGGTCAGCAGAGAAGAAGCAGGGAGAAATCATCGCAGAGGTGGATGAACGGGAGGACAATCCAGATCCCATGTGGTTTTAAATAGCCACCGTAGTTAAGGCTTTCGAAAGGTTAGAACAATTGGGTTAAAACATTGTCTTTATCATTTGGCTCTGAAATTATTGTATTGGCATCTTATAAATTGTGATCTTTGATGTATAAACCTGATTGGATAATTAAGCCTTAAGAGTCATGTTTCTACTGGGTAACTAGGCACTAGATGACTGATTGTAGGGTATGTGGGGTGTTGCATGTAAGAGAGATGATCTTGCTAGCTGGGAGAAAATGGCAGGAGCCCACCAGGACATAGTGTTGTGGCCAGCCAGTACTGACTGGCGGCTCTAGAAAAGAACTTGAACTGGTGGGCCAGTAGAGTTTGCAGGGAGGTTTCTTTTTTAATATTTCCCACCACAGGAAGGTTAGGACTTAGCTTGATCCTGATGCTGGCCAGGGTCCTGGCTAACTTGCATTTGCACATCTCCCAACTTTGTTTCATCTGTTCTGCAAATCATGATGTGGCCATGGGCAAGGCAGAGACGGAATTCTTTCTCTTCAGATTTGGCCCAAACTGTAAACAAACCCATTTCCCCTGCTAATCCCAAGGTTTTGAGGCTTCAGTTACCTCAGCTCCACATTACAGATGAAGTTGCCCCTCAGAGAGATTCCTGAAGTTTTTACATCAGTCGGTAAAATCAGGCTTGGGACCATAAAGTGATTGATTGCGCTGTAAATATTTAACCGTAGAATATGTACTGTACAATCTCGAAGGCACTGAAATACTATGATATATTATTTATGATCCCAATTGAGCATTCCTCTTTTGATATGAGAAGAGAAGACATCAGGCATTTTATTTATTTTTACATAGTGAAGTATGAATTTACTTTGCTGTTTTTCTGTAATAAATCAAACTGTCATAATGGCCAGGAACACGTGACTTTGGATTGCCATGAAAATCTCTATGTTCCTGCCTACACACAGTGACCTTTTCACCTGACTAGCTCCAGGACAATGTCAGGGGGTCTCTGACATGTGATGACATTGAGTTCTTGGGTCTCTCACAAAAAAAGGGTGTGCTCAACAAGTTTTTCACAAAGATGTTTGGAGGGTTGGCATCAGGTTTTTTAGATACCCCTTCATCCATGCCGTACACATGTATGTTCACATGAGTGATGAGGTCATGATCTTATGTGAGCATGTGTTTTACATGTTGCTGACAGTCCTTGAATCACCCTGATTTGTCATACAACGAGGGACAGCAATTGAGTTCACAAATCTGTCACTGTGCAATCAGGAAGCATAATCAAAGGAGAATATTCCAGAGACAGAACACAGCAAACCATTGTGCCTAGCAAAATATAGAAATATCTTTTCTTCTGAGAAGCATAAAAATAGCTACTCTTGACATTATTGTATTCTTTATGTCTGCGTTTAACTCCTGTGGCTTTTTGCATGGAGCCAAACAGCAGCCTCTATTGATCCTGGCTCACAGTCCCCACCTTTGCCAGGGCCTGTGTGTAGTGCCAAATCTTCAGGAATAAAGTCACTCAGTTTGCTCTCTCCCTTGGCAGCAGGGATTGCAAACTCATAATTGTTACTTCATTTCAAGTGAAGAATGATGAATTGTACTTCAGAGGGCAGAGTGTTTCAACAGCCCTGAACTGTGATTATCTCCCGTGCTTTTGCTGGGAGTTCCTTCATCTCCTTCCTGCAGGCTGTTCAGGGCTAAGTGCTGTCTTTTCTGGTTCATCTTTTCTTTTTTTATAAAGGAAATGTATTTGCATTATCTTTAGTAATGTGCATGCATGCACGTCTGATGGCAGTAAGTGCACTGCCTCTTTGAGGCCAGGGGGTATGCGCACATGCCTGCAGGTGCCTTAGAAGCTGTAGGTGTCCGATCCCCTGGAGCTGGAGTCACAGGCAGCTGTGAGCTATCTGACAAGGATGCTAGAATCTAACTCAGGTCATGCTTTTGACAGCTGGGCTTTTTCTCCATCCCCTGTTCTGATCTGTCTTTAAGGAGCGTCTTTGTTTCTTACTCTTTGGGGGAGTAAGAGGGTTGAAACAGGGTCTCACTCTGTTGCCCAGGCTGATCTCAAACTAGCGGCAATCCTCCTGCTTCTGAGATCCCAAGCATGCACACACACAACAAAAGCTTATCCTTTAATTCTGTTGTTGCATCTCTTGTGAACCTTCATAAGACCCACTGGCCTTCTTCCCGAGGCCTCTGAAGACCACAGTTACGACTGCACTCATACGCTATGAGAACTCTGGATCATTCTGTGTTTAAGGAAAGAAATGACAGGGGAATAAATTGGATCCATAAAGTGTGACATTAGAATTCTAGCATGAGCCTAGTTGAGTGACTGTAAGCCGACCTGTGCACATGGGGGATCCTCAAGAACTAACTGCTAAATGGATAATGAAGGGCCTGGTTTGGAAGAGGTCAGAGAAACGGAATGAGTTGTTCTCAGTTCAGACCATTCTAAGCCATAGCATCCTGAGGAGAGTCCAGATATTTCCGCTCTGCCCATTCTCACGACGCTGTACCTTCTAGGTTTCAGTATTTGGCATCAACTTTGGGAGATTATGAATGTTTTTGCCTCTGGGGACCTGGCAACTCACCTGCCTGTCCCCAGGGCTAGGCTGGTGTCTGACCAAGTCACGAGCTTTGATTCCTTTTTCCTGACCTTAAGAAAGCATTGCTTTCACTTGAAAAAAATTCTCTTCTATTTCTTGTAAAACTAGACTAGACAAAGCATTGAGATCATGTCAATTAGGCAGATGAGTATTTGATAGTATCTATTGTAAAGTGCTTGTGAATTTTCTGTAGCATAGAAGTAATCAGTAAATTCAGATGTTATAATGTGCACCTGTAAACCCTGCATTTAGGAAGCCAGGGCATGAGAGTCACGAGTTTGAGGCCAGCCTAGGCTACACAGTAAGACTCTAGCCCCAAACCAAACAGTAGTAAGTGATAATTATAAAAAAAAATATAACGGGGCATTTAAATTTTCCATTTCTTACTCTGCTCCAAAGTTAACAGTTGTTCATTAATTATTTGTTGTATTATACTGCTAATTATGTATGTGTGTATAAGAGAGAGAGAGAGAGAGAGAGAGATCTCAGTGTTGAGGTAGCCTCCCCAGCTTCCGTTTTGCTCTGTATACACCTTAAATAGAATGACCTTCACTAGGGGAAGTAGTAGGACTGAGCCAAGAAACAGGAGAGGGCCAAGAGACAGCAAAGACACAGGCAGAGAGGAGTTAGTTAACCTTAGGCCACCCCCACAGCTTGCTCTCCAGTCCAGAGCCAGCTCTGGCCACCCCGCACTAGTTTCTCTCCCTGACCCACTCCCTGTCTCTCTTGCAACACTAATTTGGTTATTGTGGTTAATCATTCATGAACGCTCAACAAATATCTAGCTGGCTGTTTTGTAAGTCTTCAAGTTCAAATTTCAACAAGTGTAGAATCAGAGGAAGAAAAACAAGGAGCTATGATAAATCTACTCTGATAAGACTGGGTAATGGTGGGATCTGGCTTCTGGGACTCTGAGGAATAACATTTTGCCCAGATCAAATGAGAGACAGAGCTTCAGAAAGCTTCTCCTAGGCCGTGTCTAAGGATCTGAAGGTCAGAGAGGAAGTTGACCTTAGCAAGACAGAGAAAGTGGGGTGGGATATTTGAGTACGCCTACCAGATTCTGGACTCCTTGCCATTGGGTTTGCGTCCTAGCATCACACGAAAAAAGGAGTGTGACAGTACGCATGCCTACAGTTCTGGTGCTGTGGGGGTCAGCCACAAGGGAATTACTCTCAGCCTAGGTCCAGGTTGTAAGAAACTCTGTCTTAGAAAAGCAAGGCAGACAAGACAGGACACCTGAAATCCTCCTCTGGCCTCCATGTATTTTCTCCAAGCAAAGCAACACAATCATTCTGCAGTGGTTAAACAGAAAAGTCTTGGGGCTGGAGAGATGGCTCAGCAATTAAGAGTGAACGATGTTCTTGCCGAGGACCCAAGTTTGGTTCCCAGCAGCTACATCAGGCAGCTCACAATTCTCTGGTATTTCAAATCTAGGAGATCTAATGCTTTGGGCCTCCTACATTCATGTGCACAAACCTATCCACACACACGTATAGATGTGTAATTGAAAACAATAAAGATAATTATAAGAAAAAAAACTGGTCAAATAAATGAAACAAAAATATTGTATTTTCTATCTTGGAGATTTCAGTTATATGCTGACAATTAAAAGTGCCAGATAGTTCTGGGTTTCATGGCTTCTACTGAAACAACTGTCCCACAGAACCACCCAAAACTATGGATATTAAAAAATATTACATCTATTCGAATTGGGGGAAGAGGGGCTGCACATGCTCTCTTGCATGTGAGTGGCCAGAGGACAACTTTCTAGAGTTGGTTGATTGCTTCCACCATGTTGATGGAAAAAAGCTGGTTGATCTAAAAGCTGGTCCGGACAGCGTTGTTCAAAGTGACCCTTTAACTTCTAACTGAGCTGCAAACCTGGTTTACTACCCAGGTAAGCTTAATGCTCATCCAACTAGATGCTGTAGGTAACATGCCTGCCTTAAACATCCTGCAGGATCAGGTGAGCGTCTGACCTTCACTGTAAGGTAGAAACAGGCAGGGAAATACCAAACAACTGTCGTCTCAGGGTATCAAACTCAGATCATCAGCAAGTGTCTTTACCCAAAGTGACATCACTCCAGCCCCCAATGCATCCGTACACATATACACATATATACATATATGTACACACACACACACACACACACACACACACACACACACACACACATCCATGCTGAAATGCCAGCACTTGGAAGGTTGAGATAGAAGAATTATAAGTTGAAGGACCATCTGGGTTACACACAAGACTGTCTTAAGCGGTAATAAGGAAAACTAAACAAAATAAGGAGGGAAACCCTCCATGAAGTCTGGAACATAATGGGAAGTGGCCACAGAAGCTAACATCCATAGAACCTGCTTCTATAGGCTTTAAAAGCCAAAGGGTAAAAATCCCTGAGCACAGCAGCTTGGACGTGCTATGGGAATCATGAAGGACAGTATCCGAGGGAACATTTGAGGGGTCACTGAATGCTCATTTAATTTAGAGGATATTTATAAGACCGGCTGACACAACCAGGAGCTGGATTATCCCTCCTTGGGACAAGAGAGCTGAAGGGACCAAAAGCTGCTCAGCCCAAAAATGAGGGAGCCTCAGAACAAGAGAGAGCAATGTTGAAGTAGGACCTAACGCTGAACAGCTGGATGCTCGGAGGTTGGCGCAAACCTACATTCACCGGCTGAAGTGTTGGAGTCTGGTGTTTCTGCTGTGCGGGCAGCGAGTCGCCTACCTGCTCCAG
>JADRCC010550555.1:0-13647 GCA_019843855.1 Hylomyscus alleni
CTATTCAAAGGATAAACAGGCTGAGAAAGATATTAGGGAAGCAACACTCTTCACAATAGTCACAAATATTATTACATACCTTGGTATGACTCTAACCACGGAAGTGAAAGATCTGTATGACAAGAACTTCAAGTTTCTAAAGAAAGAAATCAAAGATTTCAGAACGTGGAAAGATATCCCATGCTCATGGATTGGCAGGATTAATATAGTAAAAATGGCCATCTCGCAGAAAGCAATCTACAGATTCAATGTAATCCCCATCCAAATTCCAAATCAATTCCTCATAGAGTTTGAAAGAGCAACTTACAAATTCATTTGGAACAACAAAAAGACCAAGATACTGAAAACTATTCTCAACAATAAAAGAACTTATGAGTGAATCAACATCCCTGACCTTAAGCTGTATTACAGAGCAATAATGATTAAAAACTGCATGGTATTGGTACACTGACAGGCTTGAAGATCAGTGGAATAGAATTGAAGACCCAGAAATGAACCCATATACATATGGTCTCTTGATATTTTACAGAGTTGCTAAGACAATCCAGTGGAAAAAAGACAGCATTTTTAACCAATGGTGCTGTTTCAACTGACAGTCAGCATGTAGAAAAATGGAAATTGACCCATTCTTATATCCTTGTACAAAGTTCAAGTCCAAGTAGATCAAGAACCTCCACATAAACCAGATAAGCTAAAACATAGAGAGGAGAAAGTGGGGAAGAGTCTTGAACACATGGGCGCAGGGGAAAATAACACCAATGCCTTATGCTCTAATATCAAGAATCAATAAATGGTACCTCATAAAATTGCAAAGATTCTATAAGGCAAAGGACACTGTCAATAGGACAAAACAGCAACAAACAGACTGGGGAAAGATCTTTACCAATCCTACATCTGATAGAGGGCTAATATCCAATATATACAAAGAACTCAAGAAGTTAGACTACAGAGAATCAAAGAACCCCGTTAAAAATGGGGTACAGAACTAAACAAAGAGTTTTCAACTGAGGAATATGGAAGCACCTTAATTAATATTCAACATCCTTAGTCAGCAAGGAAATATATAACAAAACATCTCTGAGATTCCACCTCACCCAAGTCAGAATGCCTAAATTAAAATCTCAGGTGACAGAAGATGCTGGCAAGGATATGCAGAAAGAGGAACACTCCTCTAGTGCTTTTGGGATAGTAAGCTGGTATAACCACTCTGGAAAACATTTTGGCAGTTCCTCAGAAAATTGGAATTCCAACTATACCACTCATGGGCATACACCCAGCTTATGCTCTAACATGAAATAAGGACACATACTCAACTATGTTCATAGTAGCCTTATTTATGATAGCCAGAAGCTGAAAAGAACACAGATGTCCTCCAACAGAGGAATGGGTACAGGAAATGTGGTACATTTACACAATGGTGTACTACTCAGCTATTAAAAACAATGAATTTATGAAATTCTTAAGGGAAATGGATGGATCTAGAGAATATCATCCCGAGTGAGGTAACCCAATCACAAAAGAACACAAATGGTATGTACTCACTGATAAGTGGACAACAGCCCCAAACATCCAAATATTCAAAATACAACTCACAGACCACATGAAGCTAGGAAGACCAAAGTGGGTTTTTTTTTTGTTGTTGTTTTTTTGTTTTTGTTTTTGTTTGTTTGTTTGTTTTTTTATCCTTCTTAGAAGAACAAAATACTCACAGAAGCAAATATGGGAATAAAGTATAGAACAGAGATTGAAGGGAAAGTTCATCTAGATATTGTCCCACCTGGGCATTCATCCAAACCTAGTTACCAAACCTAGACAGTATTGTGGATGCCAAGAAGTGCATGCTGACAGGTGTCTGATATAGTTGTCCCCTGAGAGGCCCTGCCAGAGCCTTACAAATACAGAGGCAAATACTTGTAGCCAACCATTGGACTTGTGCAGATTCTCCAACAGAGAAGTTAGAGAAAGGACTGAAGGAGTTGAAGGGGTTTGCACCCCATAGGAAGAACAACAAGATCAGTGAAGTAGACCCCCCACCTCCACAGAGCTCTCAGGGATTAAACCATCAACCAAAGAGTACACACGCCTCCCGCTGCATATGTAGCAGATGATGGCCTTGTCAGGCATCAATTGGAGGAAAGGTCCTTGGTCCTATGAAGGCTTGATAGATGCCCCAGTATAGCAGAACTGAGGTGGGGATGTGGGAGATGGTGGGTGAGTGGAGCAACACACTCATAGAAGCAGAGGGAGAGAGGGTGGGATAGGGGGTTTCTGGGAGGGGGAAACTTAGAAAGGGGATAACATTTGAAATGTAAATAAAGAAAATATCCAATAAAAAAAAAGAAAAAAGAAAGATATGATTCCTTTCCCAGTCTGCACTTCTGATGGCACCCAACTGCTGCTAGTTCAGCTCCGTGTTCCAGCTCTGTGCATTCTGATGTCCTCTTCTGGTGTCCACAGTTAATACCCTTAGATGCACATAACTACACACAGATATACCCATGCACTTTACTAAAAATAAAATTAATATTTAAAAAAATGAATATGTTGTCAACATAATTTTAAATTTTAAATTTCATAGATTGAGATTTAAATTTAATTGGAATAAATTTCCATTTAAAGACATCTTTTTGTAATTATTGTTCTATAAACGTCTATATATTTTAAGAATAATTCATTACATTTAAACAGTTATCTATGTTTGTATTTTTGAAAAGCTAATTTTGTAAACTTACATGAAATTTGTTTTTAATTTTTAAACATTATTTATTTATTTATTCGTTCATAAGATATATCATCACTGCAGGTTTTCCTCTTTCCGGTTTTCCCATTCTGCTCTCCCTCTTCCCTTTTACCCAAATACACTGATCCTCCATTTTCCTTCAGAAAACATCCTACCTCCCAGGAATATCAACTAAACACGGCACAACAGGGTGCAATACTACTAGGAAGAAACCTCCATGACAAGGAAATTCAATAGTAGGAAAAGTGTCCCAAGAGCAGGCAAAAGAGTCAGAGAAAAAAATTAAGAGTCTGAGAAAAAAAATTAAGAGTCCCTCCAAAACCCCAAGCTAAACAACCAGACCATATAGGTAGAAGACAGTCCAATCGCATGCAGACTTTGTGATTGCTAATTCAGTCTCTGTGAGCCTCTATGAGACTTGCTTAGTTGATTCTGTAGGATGTGTTCTTTGCCTACCTTGAACTGTCTGGATCCTAGGAGCCTTACTCCTCTTCTGGAGGAATCCCTGAACTTTACTTAATGTTCGTCTTGGAACTCTGCATCTGCTCCCATCGGCTAACAGAGAAAACCTCTCTGATGAGGATTAGGCTCGGCACCAATTGATGAGTATAGGAGAATATCAATAGAAATTGTTGATTTTTGTTTTCTGGAGGGGGAGCAGTTGTGTTTGATTCTATCCTATGTCTCTAGGCTATCCAGCCTCCCAATTCTTGGCCATCCAAGCAGTGTAAGTCATGGGCTTCCTTTGTGGTTTGGCCCAAACGTTAGATAAGATTTCGCTTGGTCTCTTTCAACATTTATGAGCCCTATTACCTCAGCATATCTTTCAGGCAGAACAGGTTGTGAAGGTGAAAAGTTTTGTGGCTCTGTTGGTATCGTGGTCCCAACAATAAAAGCCTTGACTGGTTACAGAAAGCAGCCTATAGTCCGTTACTTGGAGGTTTCACTAGCATCACTCTCAAACATTCTAGGAAGTTTCCACTGCAATAAATATCCACATTGCCCCCCAAATTCACCCCTATTCTAGTCATATCTTCCCATACTCTCTTCCTCTGTTCCTTCTCCACCTGATCCCTCCTATTCCTATCTCTATCTGCTCTCACTCCACCATAAAGTATACTTTATTTTTCCTTCCCTTGGAGAACCATGTGTTCTCCCTAGAGTCCTCTTAGTGGCTTCACCTCTCTTGGTTTATGGATAGCGATTCTATTACTATTTACCTAACAGCTAATATTCACTAATAACTGTACATAACATGTTGTTCTTTCTGTGTCTGGGTTTCTGGAATGCTTCACTCAGGGTAATTTATTTTCTATTTGTCTGCAAATTTCCTGATTTTTTTTTTAAACAACTGAGTAATACTCCATTATGAAAATAAATGAACCACATTTTCTTTATCCATTATTGATTGTGTTGAGGAACATTTAGGTTGTTTCCAGTTTCTGGCTATTATGGATAAAGCTGCTTTGAACATACCCGAGC
This sequence comes from Hylomyscus alleni, assembly GCA_019843855.1. NCBI lineage: Eukaryota > Metazoa > Chordata > Mammalia > Rodentia > Muridae > Hylomyscus > Hylomyscus alleni. The sequence goes on from JADRCC010550555.1 coordinate 4,223, forward strand.
AAGTGTATTTGGGGTAGGATAAAGTGGTTTTTGCTATATGGTCCAGAGTGGTATAGCTAGGTCTTAAGTTAGATTGAACCTAATTTTCTGAAGAATCTCCATATTGACTTCCATAGTCTCTCCTCAAGTCTTCACTGCCACCAGCAATAGAGGAGTGTTCTCCGTATTCCACATCCTTGCTAGCCTGAGCTGTCACTTATGTCTTCGCCATTCAGACAGTGTAAGATGTAATGTCAAAATAGTTTTCATTTGCATTTCCCTGATGGCTAAGGATGTTGAACATTTCTTTAAGTGTTTCTTGGCCATTGAGATTCCTCTATTTAGATCTGTACCCCATTTTTAATTGGATTGTTTGATTTTTTTGATATCTAGTTTCTTGAGTTATTTATGTGTTTTGGATATTAGCACTATACTGGATGTAAAATTAGGGAAAATCTTTTAATATTGTATTGGTGTCTTTTTTGTCCTGTTGGTAGTGCCTTTTGCCTTAGTGATAATTTTCAGTTTCATAGACCAAAACTTTCAGGGATCATTTCTATAGTCCATTAACTCACTTGAAATTTTAATGTGTTTTTGAACAAATGGTTTAGTTCATTTATTTATATTTTATCTATTTTTCTAAATCTAAGTATACGTGTGGGGGTTTGGCTGAATATATAGAAATAGAGTTGGGTGCTGAGGAAAACCAGTGGAGGAGATAGGGTCATCTGGAGCTGAAGTTACAGGCAGTTGTGGTTTGACTGACTTGGTTCTGAGAGCCTAACTGAGGTCCTTTGGAGAAACAGTGAACATGCTTCATTGATCAGCCACTCTTCCAGCACTGCTATCATGAATAGATCAAACCATCCAAGTTCTTGAAGCACATGAAAGTTTCTTACTGTCTTTTCTTTCCCCATCCATCTTTAGTTTTTCCTTTATAAATGCTCTGGAGCATGATTTCTCTCTAGATCACCCTTCTGAGGCTGGAGAGATGCCTCAATCGACACAAGCACAGGCTGCTTTGATGGAGACCCTGGGTTTGATTCCTTGCATTCATATGGTAGCTCTAAACTGTCTTCAATTCCAGTTCAGATCATTCACTCCTCTTCTGATCTGTACTCACATAGTGCTCAGACATACACATGGGCAAAATATTCAAACACATAATGATAACAATTAAAAAAAAATAAATCATTCCCTAATTGTTTATGCTATGAGTATACTTTAAAAACATCTGTGCTTTTATAATTTTCTCTTTCATTAATTGGTACCTATATTTAAAGTATAAACTAAGCTGTATGGTATATTTATAACCTTAAGAATGTACTGTAAACATCTCAAAAATAATCCGTAGCTTTTCTCCAGAAGGAATTTCATGTCAAAAGCTCTGATACCATTCATACTGAGATTCTAGTGCCAGCAAGATGTCACTAGTGTTCTCAGTGTTCACCAAAGAGAACTTCTATTCACATCCCCTTCAAAAGGTAGAGAGGCATCAAATGTTCACAGACCAGCTTTATAATTTCTCAGATTACCTTAGTCAGAGATGCTAGATATCAAAGATTTCTTGAAGATATTATACCATTGTTTATGATATGATAATAATATGATATTATATCATTATATTATTGCTTTTATCTCATTACATGTTTAAAATGTGTGTATATGTGGGTTTGGTGTGTTTATGTGTATTTCTGCTGAACTGTTTGAATGTAGCTATTTCAAGAACCTTGTGTGTGACGCTGAATACCTTCTCTCTTTATCATAGCTTGCTCATCTAAACACAGAGGGGCTTCTGAGAGAACATTATGGATTCAAAGAGAGAAATCCTCAGAAGAGAACTGACACATAGAGCATATAAACTTTATGGGGTAACTTGCAAGAATCCTGAAATTAGACATGGATCCAAGTCTGAAGACTCGGTTACTGGATGCAGGCAGCTGGAGGACTGATCTATGTTTCTCATACATTATAATTTCAGTATGACTAATGCACTTCTTAGTGATGTAGATACTTGTTTTTGTTGAATAAAATATTTCTTTTCCAGGCTTACATTCTAATATGTATAGCACAGCTCAGGATGGCTATCACTAAAGTACATCAAACACCACTACATCATAAGTAATACACCTTTATTTATTTTGTATTTACTAGTCTCGACCAGTACCCGAACGCATGAATTTTGATATACTATATACATAGCACTGAAAAATACATACTGCAGACCATGTATGAACAACAAATATCGATTGAAAGATTATGAGATTATTTTTGTCATTCCACAGATTTTCAGGATATGATATATATAATTCCTATCTACTGAAATTACACAGATTTTTAAACAAACCCTATACTTAACAAAGCATTTATTTCTAATCTTTCTCTGTTTCCTTAATTGACATGTCTTACAGTTAAATATTCTATCCTATGTTGTAAATATTATATTAAATTGATTTTTCCTACATGCAATTACTTACTATAAAAGTTGGAAATGGCAAAAATGTTACTCTGACAAATTGTTTAGTGATCAGTCTCTACATATTCTATAATTTGGAATGGTTTAAACTGGACTGTTGTGATAATATCCATGTCAGTAGATCTTAGAAGGAAGTTGTGCTTTCCAGTGGACTTCTGCAAGGCTGAGTAACTGAACAGAACTTAACAATTATGAAAAGGTTGGAATATTACAAGTCTAGAAGCAAGTATCTTCAGCCATGTTTACCTCCCTACCAGCATTTTTTGTTCTTCTCTATGTATGAAGTATCACATTTGTGTTCATTAGGAAAACACTTTGGACCATATAAACAGACAAGAGAACCTATGTTGCCAGGCCACAGACACTCATATTTGGCTTTGAATTAAACTAGTGTTTATCCCCTTTAAAGTGAGAGATAAGTTTTGTGTGAACTGTGCCATGATACTTTAAACTCACTAGTATTACTTTAAGGAATGCACTTTCACATGTTTGTGGTATTTACCCACTCATTTCTACAATCTCACATTTGACACATCATACTAATTCCATAAAAAATATAATAATTTTATCAAAGGTGTGCCCTGCATTCTACAGAACAGATATTGCTGACAGAAAAGAACATTTTCTCTGTGTATACAGGGGTCAATCATTATTATAAGAAATTAGTTCTGTTCCTATAGTTTACCTCAAGAAAACCTTCTCCTTACTAGTAATCACATCAAGAGAAACAAGATAACACAGGAGGTTAGAGGAAATACTAGAAGTACTTGGGCTACTGTGATGTGTCTGACCATTGTGGTTATTAGGATTTGTAGGTCAAGAATTCTGCTAAAACTCAAGTCCTAAAATACTTTATATGGGTTTCATTCCACTGCTGTGATAAAATAGTCTGATTAAAATTAGACCAGAAGATCAGAATACATGAAATACAAACCACAAGAAACTCAAGAAAAGGGAAGACCAAAATGTGGACATTTCATTCCTTCTTAGAAGGGGGAACAAAATACCCATGCAAGGAGTTGCAGAGACTAACTATGGAGCAGAGATTGAAGGAAGAGCACTCCAGCCTGATATAGCTGTCTCCTGAGAGGCTCTGAGAGTACCTGACTAATACAGAAGTAGAGGCTCACAGCCATCAATTGAACTGAGTACAGGGTCCCCAATGAAGAAGTTAGAGAAAGAACCAATGGAGTTGAAGGGTTTGCAGCCTCTTGGGATGAACAACAATATGGACTGACCAATGCCCTCAGAGCTCCCAGGGACTCAACCACCAACCAAGGACTATACATGGTGGGACTGATTGTTCTGGCAGCATGTGTATAGTAGAGGATTGCAAAGTCAGTCATCAATGGGAGGAGAGGCCCTTGGCCCTGTGAAGGTTCTGTGCCCCAATGTAGGAGAATGCCAGGGCTGATAAGTGGGAGAGGGTGGGGTGGCAGACATGGGGAGGGGGGATGCAACAGGGGTTTGTTCTAGTTGTTTTTGTTTGTTCATTAAAAATAAATAAAAAATAAAATAATCAGGTTAAGAGAAGAAAGGGTTTATTTCAGGTTGGAAGGCAGTGTCAATCACTGAGGGAATGGTGGGAACTTTAAGCAGTAACTTGAAGCAAAAACTTTGGGCGAAATGTGACTTACTGGCTTGCTCAGAGGACCATGCTTAGCTAGCTTTCTTATTTTAGCCCTTGATGACTTTTCCAGGGAATGGTGCCATACACAGTGGGCTGGACACTACTATATCACTTAAATATCAAGATAATACACACACAGACACACACACACACACACACACACACACACACACACATGTTACAAGGCCCTCTGATCTGGGCAAACCATCAATTAGGAATATTTCCTCAGATCACTCTAGGCTGTGTCAAATTGACAGTTAAAGTATAATATGATAGATAAGTTTACCATGACAGAATAAAACTGCAATCATACTTGCCACATTGCTAACACACAACATTGGACACTAGACACATGCACTATTTTTTGATACTCAAAATGGTAGAATAAAAATTGATTTCAATGTTCTATTTTGTTACCACCTTTGATGCATAACTAATAGATAGAATTGACATATTCTTCAGACATCAGTATAATATTTCAATACACATACAAATTGTGAACTGATGAAATTCACACTGAAAGAAAATTGTAGTCTGGCTGTAAAGCCAAGGCAAGAGGAATAGATTCTACTTGAGGTTTCATTTTATGAAATAATAGCACTGTATAAGGTTTTGGAGACAATCCTTAAATCTTCCACGGAGTACCCATGAGACCTCCAAGGGAAACTCATATGAAAAACATTCAAGATCTCTACATAATTTTTTTGCATTGTGAGCTTGTGGATAATGAAGCCTCATGGCAGATGTATAAATATCATTAGAAATTATAAATGTATTAATCAGGTATGAGGCAAATATAGTTTGGATATTTTTAGTATCTCTGAATTTTTTTGGCAAGTTCATATTTGCTTTTTTTGGAAAACTATTTTATGCAGCCGAATTGTCCACAGCAGAATTGCTTTAGTTAGGTTGATATCATGTTTCATTAAGGTAATCTCAATATAGAACCGAATTTAGAAAACACTACATAAAATAATTCACTGTCTTAATTATTCAGTCAATTACAAAGTTTTAACCAAGGCTCTTGGTAAGGCAATGCCTGTCGGAGGAGTGAGTCACCATGTTCTGACTGGCAGCTTGCAATGGCCTGTGTAGGTACAGCAGGCACTTCTTTCTACAATTATTAAGCCTCAAACCTGCCCGAGATGCTGAGAAGATCGAAGTCAGAGCATGTGACTGGGGCAGCCAATCGGCTTGTGTAAGGTGAAGTTACAGACAGGGCAGATGTGGGCAAGAGTGGGGGAAGGCTAGGGCAACAAAAACCCATTTCTCCATTTGTTAGGGCATACTCTGATGGAAGCATTGCGCTATTCCTCAGTGTAATCAGCTCATATTATATAAGAAGTATTTCTGTGGGGAGATGTAAGCAATATCTAGTCTCTACATATACTATTCCAGTAATGACCCAAAGTACTCATGATTCTGCCCAACGTTGATCTCTTGAGGAATCAATGAGTTTACTGTGTTTACTTAGAAAGTATGGGGAGAGGTTACTGACAGGAACTTCAAAGCTCAAAACCATCTCTCTGGAATGCCTCTTTCCAGCATGAATGCTGACTTCCCTATAGCCTCATAGATGGATATTCTTCTCTAGAAACTTCTGACACATGTAATCTTGTGCAATTTGGGCAAAATTCAGACAAACACCTGGAAGGAGCAGCTCTGATGGATCACAGATGAAGCTATGATAAGTACACCCATTCTCTCCTATGAAAGATGTCAACAGTCAACACCCCATTCCTGGTAGAAGATGTCAAATATTTTGGTTAAATGATCATGTATTATAACAACAGGCTTTTGTTTACCCTGAAGTATAAATGTAATGAATATTAAAAACATCAAAAATGAATAGCAATATATTGTATTTATTCCTTTTTAAGTATAAGCTTGGTAGACCTCTTATCTAGGCTATTTTATTGATAACTGTAACATTTGTGTTATGTGAAGCTTAATAATACTATTTTTTAATATTAAATTTTAAATTATTACAATAACATGGATATAAAACAAAAGTAAAGGAAAATCTCATTGGTAATTTTATTTTAATTTAATCTACAAAGAGCAAATTAAATGTAGGGCATAATCTCTTCTTTGTATCCTTTGAATGCCAGATGGACACGAACACCTGTTTATATAAATCTCTTTTGACCAAAAATAAGATTTAGGTGTGTATGTCTGTAATTAAACTTGGCATAGCCTCAAAACAAGTTTGTCTTGGAGTCTGCAGAAGCGCATCACAGGGAACTATGATTGAGGCATTGATGACACTAAGGAAGGAAAAGTCAAAACAGTATATAAGTTGTAGTGTCCCTAGTAGAAGGCAATGAGCAGTGGCTGCCAAGAATGGTAAGTTCTCAGAGTTGAAATTAGAATGGAGCAATTTCACCCCTCCTGTCTCCTCAGCTAAACCAGGCTTTATGCAAAATACACTCCAAAGAAGATGAGTACAAAAGACAGATTCCTAATCCTAGATTTAATAAACAATCTCATTATCTATGAAGTATATTTAAAGTAGTCTGTACAAATGATTCTATCATTGATGTTTTTATTATATTTGTTTATCTATCGTGTGTAGTTTGTGCATGGATGTGGGTGAACCACAAAGCACATGAGGTCAGAGTACAACTTTTTGTGATCAAGTCTCTCCTTCCATCATGTGGATTCTGTAGATAGAACTCAGGTAGTTGGACTTTGCAGAAAACACTTTATATGATGAAACTATTTTTCCTAGTGGAGACAGTGCTACTTTTGACCTTTAACTATTTAGGCAATATTATCTATTTAGCAGTTAATCCTCACCATGAAGTTGCTGAGTGTAAGCCAGAACGAGTGATACTCAGCCCAGTCAAACTATTTGAATCTAGTTCTATAGCTAGTATTAGAAGTACTTAGCAGATACTTATGTATTCACTGGAAATCAGGAAATCATAGGCCTGCTCATTCCTCAGTGATGGAGCTCAAGTTGTCAGTGGCCACATGTAGGTAACTATGAATAGTTAAATCTTTGTTTTTAACTACCGACACACTTGATACTTTCTCATGTAGGGAATAAGAGAACTGAAGTTATTCAGTGAGTGTTGAAACAATTTTCTCCAAGTCAGAGGAACAGTAAAAGAGAGAAGCCAGTCATTCCATTCTACAGCTCTAAAACTAAATCACAGAATGCATTTGGAGATGAAAGCAAAGGTGATTTGAGTCTCCAGTAAAATAAAACCAGCACACATACACAAGCGCAGGAAGATAGAGAAGCAGCAGAAAGAGCAGACATGTCACAGGGAAGTTGGAAAACAAGTTGCTGATGTAAATCAGACAGAGACTGTAGAGCTAAGTAGACTGTGTAATATGCAACCACTAAAAATACATAGGAACAGAAAAGGCAGCATCTTATGCAATAGTATTTGATACTAGAAAGTGGGCAGGAACACTAAGGAAGTGTCTCCATATACACTAGCACACAAAGTAGCTTCTATGTACAGACAAATGTGGCTGCCATTTGAGGGAAAATAAGAAAAATAAGAAAATAAGAGCAGTGTTCTTTTATTTTCAAAGCCAGGAGGCAGGATGAACAATAAGAAAATATTTAATAAAATTCAGAAACAAAAGCAATTTGCAATAAAAATGTGCTGCATCCTTAGTAGTATGTACAACATTTGTAAATTAACCTTGATAAGTCAGAAGGAAAAGGGAGAGCAAGAGATGGGACAGGTATAAAGAAACAGAAATCCTATCACAAAAGATCTCTGAATGAGATAAGGAAAAGAGACTTGTGAGATAAGGGACATTGCTAAAGATATACAACACAATATAAATACTGTGAAGAACACTAAAGACAGCAGAGGAAAAACTTAACTGTGGAGAGCAAACTGTAGACGCTCAACAAAATGTAAAAACAAAGGAGTTTCATCAAGAAAAACAAGTTTGGAAGGCAAGCCTCAAAAGAAAAACTAGTAGATAACTTCTAAAGAACAAAGAGCAATAACCAAGGACAGACTGTAAGAAATATTTTCAGAGATAAAGAAACACTTGTACAAGTTAGGACAAGTCTTCATGTGTCAGAAAAAAAAGTTCAAATGGTTATTGTTGCTATTATTAATGATTGTCATGGAAGAAAAAATGGGATACTAAATGCACAAAGTCAATTAAAATGAAGGATGAATTTTTCCATAGATTAGATTAATCTTATCTTGCAAGAGTAAAGCCCCAGAGGCCAGTAAAGAAATAGAAAGCTTTACAGAGAGGTTGTGCTTGTAAAAACTTTTACCCTAAACCAATTTGATTGTTGTGATGTGGATGGAGACTAGAATATTTTCTCAAATAAAGAATTGTTCATGAATAGGAAACAAATCTATTAAGAATAAATTCAAAAAATAATATTTAAGAAAATATCAAAAACAAATCAAATAACTGTATCATCTTTTCTACAAATATGCAGGACCTTTAGAATTAATTACCAAGAGCTTGGATTTTTAGAAATAATTTATTGCTATTTGATTTTTTTATTTCATATATGTGAGTACACACATGTCACAACAAACATGTGGAAGTCAGAAGACAATTTGCAGGAGTCAGATCTCTCATTCATCATGTGGCAGCTGGGTATGAAACACAGATATTCAGGCCATGAAATGCTGAGCTATCCTACAGGTCACAGAGCCTACATTATTTTAAATGTTATAAATATTATTAAGGAATTATTGTGTCTCCACCATATTCTAAACCTAATGGGGACTTGAAGTGCTTGTTTTTATATATCATGAGTTGAGAAATATAGGGATAGTATCAGAGATTTTTAATGGGGGACATTAAAGGCTTCATCTTTCTCTTTGGAGTACTCTGGACAATTATCTATAGTCATCCAGAAGCCATGAAGACACCCTTTACAGGGGACTTTCTAGTTTTTAGAATAATAAGAAAATACATTTGTTATTTTAATAAAATAGTGTGTGATATTTTGTCATGGCAGCATAAACTTGTGGTGATAAACATTATCATATTTGTAGAAAAATAGTATCCCATACAACATTTAAATAACTATGAATTTGAAAGTTAAGAAACTCTAAATTAGTTTTCATATGTAAAGAATTTGATAATGATTATAAGACAGAATTGAATGAATGACAGCCAAAGGAGGGAGGGGAAGAAGTCATCAATGGTATCATTAATGATAATGGACTTGAACAGCAAAGTCTTTCATTTCAAATGAAGCTGATCAATGCTTGCATATATACTCAAGTTATGAGACAACATGAAGACTAAAGCCAGATACTAAATACTAATACTTAAACACTTACATAGATTTGCAGTTAAACACACTTCATTAAAAAAAAGTAACAAACAAAA
>JADRCC010550581.1:0-15572 GCA_019843855.1 Hylomyscus alleni
TGTGTGTGTGTGTGTGTGTGTGAGTGTGTGTGTGTTGCTGGGGTTTGAACCTGGGACCTCATACATACTAAGCAAACGTTCTGCCTCTGAGCTGTGTGCTAGCTCCTATTCCTGCCCTTTCAAATGGTATTACCAGTAATTTTAAAGATTGAGTGAGATACTGGATAAATAGAAATACTTTTTTACGGCTTTATGAGGGTTCAGTACTGAAGGCTTCTTCTGCTACATTTACTAGAAGTGTTGCTGAGGACAGCGTCTGGGGAAGGAGAGAGAGAAGGAAGATTTTTTTTTTTTTCTAGAAAAACATGCAGGATTTGGAACAAAAAGCAACCTGACCTCTCTACTTGGAGCACTTAGTTGGTCCTCATGGACCAAAGATTGAGGCTGGTGACTCCATGGTAACCTTGATGAAAGGGATTTTCTGCCAAGGCCTTGGGAAAGGGGGAGGAAGAAAAAGGCAGTTGAGTGTTTTTGATAGGCTCTTTCCAGGCCAAGGCTCAGCAGAGGTGCCTAGGAGGCAGAGGCCATGTAGGGAGAAGAAGGCATCAAGTGACTCCAAGCCCCTCACCTGTGGTAAAGACAGTAGAGGTGAGGCTGCTCCTTGTGGCTTCCTGAGCTGCCTGCAGAAGCACTGTGTAGTCTGTGTTCTCTGACAGACCCTCCAGTCGGATCCAGGTGTCCTCCGCATCCACAATCAGTTCCTGCAGAGAGTCAGAATAAAGGAGTCTGGAAGGAGCAGCCAGCTTGCAATATGGGACAGTATGGAAGCTGGGTCAGCAATGCTGTCCTCTCTTTCCCATAGTAAGGAGGAAACTGCCAAGAGGGAGGGAAGGCAGCTCCCATGTGAGGTTTAAACCAGCTCCTATCTCACAAATGCACATGGGATAATTTTAGGTACCAGGCTTATTGAACCAGTAGCTTCAGACTGCATTTGGGTTTACTGTAAAGTAGAAGCAGCTGAGGAAGCAGAATCCTGGGCCTTCCTACCACCATCAGACAGACCTGGTTAACCTGCCCTCCAGATCTGACTTCTTTCAGAATATAACTTTCACTTTTAAAAGGGATCAACCTTTTAAACCCAGTAGCAAGGTAAGATGTGCTAACTAGAGGCCTAGTGGATTGTGTAGGTTGATGACATAAAACTGCAATTTATCGTCTCCTTACTGTAGGCTACATAGATGTTGCTTTTATAATGTTATTGAGGCATAAAAGCTTCTGAGGTTTATTATGTGGCTCATCTTTGCTTGGCCCTGGGGGTGGGAGATCATTCTGAGAGAGCGCAAGATTAAGATGTCCTCATGTTTTGAACCTGAATGTGGACCACCTGGGGATGCTGCACCTTAGTCTCTCCAGAGAGAATGCTGACACAGAGAGGGCCTATGCTTTACCTCAGTGTGGGTAGAGAGCAACAGCAAAACCTAAACTTAAGTGTTTCCAGGCCAGCAAACCAGGGCTCTCTCCTTAATAGCAGGCTGTGTATCTAGGATCTGAAACCTCACTGGTTGTCTGTGAACTGCTTCCTTCTCCATCCCTGCAATTTCCATGGGTCATTCCACTGGTCAGTTTCCACATGGCCTCACATGGAAGAAATGGTTTTCCCCCTTTCCAGTTAATGCTTACCTTGCGGCTTCCATCGGTGGACTTGTATGTCAAGACATAGTTTTCAATCGCAGCTCTGGGTGCCTGCCAGGAGATCAGCGCGCTCTGCCTTGTGACTTCACTGGCTGTCAGGTTGTCGGGAGGATCCAGGACTGCAAAGAAGAGAGAATGCTAGGGTGTCCCTGCCTGCCCAGCTCTTCCTCGTTTGATTTAATTCCAGGCATGCTAATCTCGCTCACAGCACTGCTCGAATGTTGCCTCTAGTTCCCGCTTAGATGGAGGCATAAAGGGTGGTATTGTACTTATTTAAAGCTATCCCCCACCCCATGGCCCAAGAAGGACTCTAAGCTTGGGCATGGCATCTTCCAATACAACTCCTTATGCCTAGGACTCTAAACCCACTTAACCACATTGTGCTTGAATTTGAAGCAGTCCTGTATCTTAATTTGTTCTAATGATTTCCTGGTCATGATTTCACCCAGCAGCTCTACTGTATCAAGCTTTCTCATATTGCTCAGCATTTCTTGTACTAAATACAGTTTTCATACCAGACTTTCTTGTCTGGCTCTGCTATCATCACATAAGATCCTGGGTATAAAAACAGAAGTGCTCGCTAGCAGAGAGATAAAGGGACCGCATTCAGCCAAAACATGCTCAGATCACCAAAATGTAGTTCATGATCTACTCCATTACAAGGAAGCATCGAGTTTAGGTCTCACGTAATCCTCCATGGATGCCAGCCATGTACTCACGGGTCGTGAAGTTGGTGGCAATGGTGCCACTCATGAGAGGCCCACTGGTGGCATACATGGTGACAGTGTAGTGGGTGCTAGGAAGCAGGTCCTCAAGCTGGAATTCTTCACTGACCCCATCAACCAGGATGGTCTCTCCAGCAACTGAAATCAGATATACACACATGAGGAAATCCTACTCCCTCTAAAGCATTCCACATGGACTCCTCAGTATCCCAGAATTCTGGAAAAACTACAGATGATACATACAGCTTATTCTTCTACACAAGGATCCTCTTTTATCTTTCTCATTATTATTAATTATTATTCAGAAAAAAGAATTCTGTATATGGAGATCAAAAGTGCCCCTATCTTTTACTCAGGTCTCTGCAAGCAAAGAGTAAGGATGGTTCTTGTTTATCTGGTTGTTTCCTTCTGTCCACGTTCTCCCATCAACTCATCCCCATTCAGCCTGAGAAAATACAGCTCCTGCCTCTCATTAGGTCTCTAATGGCAGTTCTAAAGCTTCCATAGTTCTGACTGCCTCTCTCTGGACCAGAAAGTTTACCAAGGTCCTTGCTGAAATGCAGAACTTGGACAACTGAGAACAGGAGCTGGTACTGCTGATCAACGCTATAAACAGGTTAGTTTACTTCTATGTCTGTCCTTTGCACCACTCCAGGCTTTAGGACAGCAATAGATCATTGCCATCACACGCTGAATTTATTAACAATCAATGACTTTATCACCACTCCTCTGGTTGATTATTTTGACCCACGGGCAGAGTTTGCCTTTACATCTGCCATCTTTTGCCTTGGTTGAATTTTGGACCACAGTTTCAGTTTATTAAAATATTTTAATGTGGATTCAATCAATTATGGTTTTTGTTTTATCTACAAATTTTGTAAGCATGTCTTCTCGGGACCCATTCAAGCTGTTAATGAAACTGTTCATCAGATTATAGCCAAGCCCTCTGTTAGAAATTAGAATATTTCTGCATCGCTCAGCATTTGACAAAATTTGTTATGCATATTTCCAAACTAGGTTAGACCTGACATTTCAAGTTTGTTGTGATCTAAAGGCAAATGGAAAAGAGGTATAGAGGTTGTTCAAACAATCTAAAAGTGTTTGGGAGAATGTAGATAATGCCCATCCTTTTGCTGTCCTTCCTTGTGATAGCCTGTAGTCCACCATTGCTCTACTGGACTAAACTATGGCAGGTTCTCAAACGCTTACCTCTCTCCAAATACAGGAAGGGTGTACTTTCTGTTAGAATCCCCTTTTGCCATTTCACTTCCTCTGAGATCTTGCTCCTTTCTCCCCCTCATTATTCTGATCCTAAATTATGGTGGCTCATTGGATGAGGCTCACTATGCTCTGTCTTGCATATTTTATGCCACGGCTTGTGTCAAGCTGTATTGATGTCTCTGCATCATCACTAGAAGTGAGTTCCATAAAGATAAGAATTCACACTTGGCCTCAGAATTTTTCTAGGCTTAGCGAGTACATGGCCCATGGGAGGTTATCAAAAGCATTTTCTGAGTGAATGGATGTGAAGGCATAGGAAGGAGCAGTATGCACTGTCACCTTGAGCAGGTGTGCCTGACTGCCTTAGGGGAATCAGGGGTACTTTGTTAGAAAAGGTAGGGCTGCCATTAAGACCCGAAAGACAGATTTTCTAGGTTGACTCCTGGGGAGAGAATTTCTTGGTGGGGAAAATGGCACATGGGCAAATGCATGTAAACTTGAAAAGTCTTAAAAAGGCATGCTGATTTAAGAAATGCTGGTTCATGATACGCACAGAGGGATGGGAGGGGTTGAGATGTGCTCTGCAGGAACATAGAGGGGTTAGGATGTAGCCAAAATATTCTTCTTTGAGCAGGATTATGCAGTCAGCCATACTCCTATCAACCCAAACTCATGGTTTATCATGTATGTTTCCATATTAACTGAAAATTAAATGATACTCCGTGTACTGGCTGGTTTTGTGTGTCAACTTGACACAGGCTGGAGTTATCACAATGAAGGGAGCTTCAGTTGGGAAAGTGCCTCCATGAGGTCCAGCTGTGAGGCATTTTCTCAATTAGTGATCAAGGGGGTAGGGCCCCTTGTGGGTGGTGCCATCCTGGGCTGGAAGTTTTGGGTTCTATAAGAGAGCAGGCTGAGCAAGCCAGGGGAAGCAAGCCAGTAAGAAACATCTCTCCATGGCCTCTGCGTCAGCTCCTGCTTCCTGACTTGCTTGAGTTCCAATCCTGACTTCCTCTGGTGATCAACAGCCATGTGGAAGTAAGCCAAATAAACCCTTTCCTCCCCAACTTGCTTCTTGGTCATGATGTTTGTGCAGGAATAGAAACCCTGACTAAGACACTCCGTTTTCTTTTTTTTTTTTCTTTTCTTTTTTTGGTTTTTCGAGACAGGGTTTCTCTGTATAGCCCTGGCTGTCCTGGAACTCACTCTGTAGACCAGGCTGGCCTCGAACTCAGAAATCCACCTGCGTCTGCCTCCCAAGTGCTGGGATTAATGGCGTGCGCCACCACGGCCCGGCCAATACTCCGTTTTCTAATGCCTATCTGGAGTACAAATGTGCTACTAGAGTTGCAAAACCAAAGCAAATAGAAAACACCAACAAGGAAGCTTTGTGATCCTGCTGGTATACTGTAATGATTTTCCAGTTTGTTTGATAGCTTGTGTTAGTTTTCATTTTCCCAAACTTTGACAATAAATTATTCTTTGCAGCTTGCAGAATTGGCTTTCTCTTTCGTCTCTGAAAGTCAAGACGTCTGCCTGCCTTCTGTTCTCTGGTATCTTTGTTCCCTAGATTCCTCACTATAACCCACAAAAATTATGTAATTACATGTTCAATTGTGGCCAAGAAATATTTTTCCTAAGCCTAAGATATTTGAAATATGCTTCCATTTAGCTTGAGACTGACTCTCTCTCTCTCTCTCTAGCTCTCTCTCTTTTTTATTTTTGTTTTTTGTTGTTGTTGTTGTTTTTTTTGAGACAGGGTTTCTCTGTGTAACCTTGGCTGTCCTAGAACTCACTCTATAGACCAGAATGGCTTCAAAGTCAGAGATCTGCCTGCCTCTGCCACCAAGGCCACTGCCCAGGTGCTTTGAGGTCTCTATTCAGCCTCAAATAGTGTAACATGAATGAACAAAATAAAAAACAGCACACGCCTTTAATCCCAGCATTTGGGAGGCAGAGGCAGGGGGATTTCTGAGTTCAAGGCCAGCCTGGTCTACAGAGTGAGTTCCAGAGTGAGCCAGGGCTACACAGAGAAACCCTGTCTTGAAAAACCAAAAAAACAAAAAACAAAAACAAAAAAAAAAAAAACAAGCCAGCATCGATATTCAGATTTTTGTATTGATTCAAACTTTTGGGCTGGGTGTGGGTATGGAAGACCAGTATAACAGAAACATTACTTAGTATTTTTTTTCTTGCTCTGTAAACATATAGAAAATTCCTCTGTTTTGCCTGTAGTATGTCGGTGAGAATCCTAACTTAGTTCTGTGGTTTGTCTTTAGCATTAGCTCTGACTTTTCTTTTGTTCCTAGTTGTTTGCCTTCTTTGAACTTTTCAGAATGAGAATTTGTGATTCTCCTCATCAGTTGTTTACAGGAGCTGGGGGGATATCTTTCAGATTTTATAGGGTATGAGGGCTACACAATTTTCTCAACCTAAGGTAATTTCTGATTTGACTTTCAGACAGGAAAAATGAATCACTTTTCCACTTCCATATTGGCTTGTAGCTCCAGTCCTTACCACCCCAACCTGCAGACACTCACTTGCAAAGTGGGTGAGGACTATGACATAATTTTCCACTTCACCCATGGGTGCTTTCCATTGAAGCAGGGCTTCTGTTGGCGTGATATTGGTAGCGATCAGATCCGTGGGGCTATCCATGGCTGGAAAAGAATAGGAGACTATCAGGCTAAAGAAAGAGGACCTGCAAGGTATAAGTACCATAACCCATCCGAATTTTCCTATGTGGTGCACATCTGTCACTGTGCTGGGTAGAATAATAGAGTGGAGACTGATTCTTTTTCTACCTGTCTAGCTCCACTGATACCTTTCTTTTCTCCCTTTTCTCCTATCTTATCCACTTCTCTCCCAATTTCCCTAGCTTCTTCTTTTAAATTAATTCATTAAATTAGTCTGTGCAGAATTCTTTGATGGGTTCAATGGGAAGTCGAACATTCAAAATACTCTATTGTACTTTAGACATTTCAGTCCATGTGTTGTAAAGAAGGTATAGAAAATGTTATGATTCATTAGTTCCTGAGATAATCCTGCTTTCCAGCCCATTTGTTCTTTCACACATGCAAGAGTCGGCTTTGCAGAAAGATTTCCGTCTGTGAACTTCAAGAAGTGTGGTGGAAGTGTACGGGCACTGCTTGTTACACCACCACCCACAAGCTTCACTCTGGACTGTGTCCTAGGCACCCTTTTTGTTGCATAGAGAGTCAGGGGGTTTGTGCAAACTCAGGGAAGCCAAGATTGCCTGTCAGGGGAGGAAGGTTTGCTCGTGAATAAATTCTGATTTTACTCACCCATGCTGTAACTCTTGGATTTACTTATGTGCTTCCTTTTCATAAAGTTGGAATTTATTTATAAAATGGATGTTATTAGAACGACTTAAGTGTTAGCTCAACATGACTCATACCATTTAGGCTTGGGAACCAAGACCTACCATTGGCCTGCCTCTGTTCTTTGATTAAATGAGCTGTATTTGCTGTTTTTCTTTTCTTTCTCTCCTCTTTTTGCTTATGTTCCTCATCCCAAAGTAACAATAAGAAATAAAAACCTTTACAGTTCAATGTTTTGAATTTTATTTATAATCTGTGCTTTCGAAAACATCTTTAAATTCAGCTCCTGTTAGAGTATGTGATTGGGTGACTTCTGAGATGTGTATGATCTCTTGAAGGAGTGGTCATTTCTACAAGTTTTAAGATCATTGTGATGACTTTAAAGCAACTGGGGACACCAGTTACTGGATGTTACCAGAACCAGTCCAGCTAACTTGAAGGATGGCAAGGTGGCTTGGTGTGCTGCT
The DNA here is from genome assembly GCA_019843855.1 of Hylomyscus alleni. Lineage (NCBI taxonomy): Eukaryota > Metazoa > Chordata > Mammalia > Rodentia > Muridae > Hylomyscus > Hylomyscus alleni. The sequence goes on from JADRCC010550581.1 coordinate 7,387, forward strand.
GAGTTTCTTCTTTTGAGATGTCTGCTGCCTCTGGCCAAGAATACCAGGAGTTAGCTTTTGGCTTGAGTCACAGCACTCTTATCTTGGGAACATGATGTTCTTGAAATCCATGTTATTATTTTCAATGAGAAAACATGGCAGAATTTTCAGGAGGGCAGAAAAGGGCTTTCTTGGCTCAATGGTCATTACTTCTGGTCAACATTTATCCACCGCCTGCTTTAATGATCACTGACAAAACAGAGTTAATGCATCTACAGTTGCAGACCCAGAAGGGGAGACAAGGACAGGTTAGACTACCTTGTGCTGTCCTGCGAAAGGTACATTTTCATGTTTCTGAGACGTCTTTGCCACTGTGTTAGGTGCTATTTTGATGCTTGTATATATATTACTTTGTATATACAAAGCAATGAGGATTTCTAAGGCACATTTCCCTCCTTCAGAAAACACCACCTCTAGGGAAATAAAGCAGTGTTGGGATATCCAGGTGCTCTCTTAATGAGGCAGGCTGAATGTTTTCCTATGTGGAGTGGAAACGGTGGTTTAACTAGAAGGTTCTCAATGTTGAGGATAGAAACTGATGGCTGTGCCTTCCACTGACATCTATAGCAAATCTCTGCTGATTCTATGTGGTATACTTACTTAAGGACCAGAGAAGGAAGGCTAGTGGAGTTACTGAAAGGGAGCCTTATCCTCAGGCTTAATCCAAAAAAGCTAGCTTTCTGAAAAATGCATGGTAAGAGAATTTCTCTTCCCTCCTTTCCATATTAAAGCTCATCTCTCACCCCCACCTCCCATCCTTTAGAGCTCCTTCTATGAGGGGCCCGAGGACACAGAGGACGCTTCAATCCAATTAGTCAGCCCACAAGAAAGCAAGGACTGCATCATGTTCCTAACATCCCCTGGGATGCCATGGGGGTTACGCTCACCTCTACTGCCTTCATACAGGAGATGGACTTAGAGCCTTTTCCCTGCAGCAAAGGCAACACACCTATGAGGTGGCTGTATATGATGAGTAGTCTCGCCTCCTCCCTAGTTTCTTGAAACTGGAATAACAAATCTTATCTGAAGTTTCCCTACCCCCCCAGGTCTTAAAGAGATCCTATAATGCAAACGCTTGCTGTGGAACCTGCTCCATCATGCGTCTTTGGAAGGGCACTCTTCGTAGTGGAAGTTCTATGAACATTCCTAACCCGAACCAGCAAGACTCCTCCTCAAGTGTGACTCACCAGACTCCTAATATTAGACAGAACAGTCTGTGGGGAGAGAAACCACAACTTGAAGGACACAGTGAGTCATAGGAGCCAAGGAATGGCGTCTCAGATCCTGGAGCCAGTATCCGCCGTATGAGCTGGAATGGTTTTACTCTGCTTCCTGTGTTTGTTTGAAGACCGCTGCTTATGCCCTGACCCGACATTCAGCAAGGGAGCCATGTTTACCTGTGTGCACCAGGGTGCAGATGCGTTCACTCTCCTCCCTGCCCCGTACACTGTTGAGGCTTATTTCATATTCAGTAGCTGGATACAGCCTGGTGATGGTGAACTCTGTCACAGTGTTGGGCACCACGGAGCTGTCTAGCCGCCCCACTGAGGAAGAACAAAATCCATCACTAAAACTTCAGCAGCTCTCTCGTCAGTAGGTCCATGGCTCAGTGTCCACTGGGACAATGGGTCATGAGGCACAGGTGGGTGTGGGCTCAGCATGCAGTAGGGAAGGGAAGGCAGATAAATGATTCATAAGATGGTAATGGTGGAGTTTAAATAGATCTTATATGCTGGCCTTACTCTTTCATTTTATGGGCTTTCTTAGAACAAAAGTAAATAAGCTATTTATTATGTAGGTTTCTATCAGACTGGTCTTCTCTGAGGTGAGCATATCAATATAGTGGCAGTGGAATGAGCAGAGCTGCAAAAAAGTACCCTGTGCAGCCCAGAGAAAGGTAGCCTGGAAAACTGTCCTACCTCTGGCTGGAAGTGAACATTCCCTTCACTTTGTTAACAATGCCTCATATACCAGCAAGAACTGGCAGTATGCAGGCAAACTCTCAGCCAACTTCTCTGACTCATACATTGGCTACAAAGGCAGAATAAGGATCACTGTGATTCCCTCCAGGGCTCCATCTGGCTCTGCTGGGTCTTTATCCATATCCTGGATTCTAGTCTTAGACTTTATGCTCAGCATAGTACATGTAGCCCTGGCTCTTGGTAAAGTCATTTAGAGTTCATTGTTTTTCATTGTGCAGCCTAGCTAATGGTGTGCAGTTATTTCCAGTGGCAAAATGTTTGACTCTCTTGGTGATATAGTCAAGCTTATTTTGAGGGGAGTTGATGAGCTCATGATTTCTGTTATTCTTCATCTCTTCATCGACACACTCTCATTTTGAGGGAGTTTGCTACAGAGTGGGGCCTATTCCATATAGTTGTGATCATGCTCCCATAATAATCTCTAACCAACTTCAAGCCTTATTTATGTTTGAGAAACAAAATCATATTACCTTGGGTAGGTCGATATGATACTCGGTAGTAATCAAAAGGTGCAACAGGAGAGCTCCAGGAAACCGTCAGGGAGTCCTTGGTCACGTTACTAATTGTGATATTTTTGGGAGGATCAATTCCTACAAAGAGCAGGGAGTTGTGGGGAAAAGACAGAAGCACAATTTGAAAATGGAATATCTATTCCTAGATTTGTGTTGATCTGCTAGTGTCCCTCAGGCAGGCATGACCCTACATAACTAACTGGGCATCTCTAACATGACAGTCAGTGTGATGTCACACGTGTAACATTGTAGCTATGGCCAAAGCCAGGAAGCTAAATTGGCAAGATCTGTACTTCTGTGCCACAACTACTACCTATCTAGACCAACTAGAAACTTCCTTTTAAGTTTGTGTGTTTTATTTCAAATAGAGAATCACATAACTATCTTCTCTAAGGGAAACTTCTCTTGGAAAGACCCAACTCTGCTAGTCTCTCTTAGTTTTTTGCAGCTACTTTTGGTTCAACTAGAAAAAACTGCCTATTAGCTGTAGAGAGATTTTTAGAGCATAAATCCTAAACAAATATACTTTCCTAAGTTATATTCTATTTATGGTGCATAATCATGGTGCATTTAAATTGTGGGGTCACACTTGCTGACGATTTAACCTATTTTTCCAGTTTGTGAGTTCTTGTCAATATATAGGGAACTATCTAATCATGGGTGCTTTTATGTACAAATATGTCATATTTAGGATTGCATTTGCAAATGACCAAAAGGAAGTAGTCCAATTCATCTCGAAGTTCTATGTCTTCCAAATCAGCTCCTGTCTCTGAAAACTATATGGTTACATGCCAGCTGTATGTTGATTCTGAGGAAGAATCATTTATTAGGCAGTCAAGAGGTGGCTCTCCAGAATAGAAATATCGTCTTTTTACTTAGAAAGATTCTCTTGGAGACAAGCTTTTTCCATGCCTTTTTCCTAGATGGAAATGCACTCAGACTTGAGCCCGCAGAGCATTGGGCCTGATCTCCTTTTCAAATGCGAGTTTTTCAGACATCTCTTATGCAGTGCTGGAAGAAGCACTTGCTTCAGAATAACTCACAGAAGTTTATAGCCATAGACTCAGTCTGAGATTTCTTCAATGCTTCCCTTTTTGGATTGCATTGTTTGTCAAAGACTGAAGTGAGAACCCTCTTGACCAATCTTTCCAGACTCACCTGTAGTGATCGAACCCACTATGGGTTCAGAGGTTACTGTCCCATGGACAGCTACAAGGTTCACTATATATTCAGTGGCTGGCTGTAGACCCATCAGGACAGCGTGCCTCTTGGTGGCATCCAAGAGGACCTCCATCGTCTCCTCCTCTTCATCCCTAGGGCTGTAGTTCAGAATGAGTCTGTCTGCTGGGGGAGACGGGTCACTCCAGGTGATATTGACACTGGAGGAGGTCACATGAGAAAAGTGCAAATGGGAGATAGGGCGGAAGCCTGCAAAGTAGAGAAGATTGGCGGCTCTGAAGCACTTGTGTGGTAGCAGGTCATTGTGCAGAGATTCTTGACTTCCCTCTATGCTAATGAGGGCTATACCTTCACCTGCTGGCTCAGAGGTCCTTCCTCCTCTCCCACTCCAGTCCAGGCTAGTCTACTCTTTCCAAGCCATCTACTGAACAGTCCAGTCTAATAAAACCAGAAGTAACTAGAAGTAACTGTGAAATATTCATAATATGGATCCAGGATTTTAAAACCTCTAACTTGGAAAAATGTGACAGAGTGCTTTAGCCTTCCTACTAATTTAATGCAGGAAGGGAGAAATAGACAAATCAGCTTCTGTGTCTAGGCTATAGAAGTCTGACATAAAATTTCAGATCCTTGTTCATTCTTTCCCTTTACTCTTAAACATTTTCTTTTCATGCATATATTAGTCCCCTGCCCCACCCCGGTCCCCTTAGACAACTCTTAATTTTCTCTTTTGGAAGACTGGGATATCTGAATAACCTCATGTTAAGATCTAATTACTACTGAACCTCGCTGAGATGTCTGCTCCCCTGGTACCTGTGAAGGCATCCACAGTAGACTCCAGGCTCTGCTGCCGACCCCTCTCAGCAGTGATGGAGATAATGTATTCTGCTCCAGGCTCTAGATCTGTTAGTGTATATGAAGTCCTATCCCTAGGCACAGTGACTTCTGAGGAGATCCCAGAAGATGGGGTAAAAGTAATTCGGTAGTGATCAATGGGACCACTGGCCTTGGTCCAGATGAGAGAGATAGAGGTCTCTGAGGAGGCTGTCACCATGAGGTCTCGGGGACTGTCAAGTTCTGTGAATTAAAATAAGTTTCATTCATCCATTCATTCATTCATTCATTCATTCATTCATTCATTCAAGGTCTTATTTAGACTAGACAGGTCTTGAATTAATTACGTATCAGAGGATGACCTTGAACTTCTGATCCCCTTTCCTCTACCTCCCAAGTGTGAGATTACAGGCACGTAACAGTCTCATTTGGCAATTGGCCTATTTCATACTGGCTCCATAGGACAGCCATTAGTTATTGGACTACCCTGTGTGTCTCTGGGCTGTCAAGTAGACCTAATGACCATGAGCCCTAGCTTGTCATGGTTGATACTTTTCTCACATTTTGTTTAACAGCTTCCCTTTGCAAGATGGCCAGTGATATGGTAAACAGATGGGCAATCTGCAGAAAGGCATTATTAGCAGTGACACTGGCATACATCCCCTACTGGGATAGATCTAGCTGCTGATTTGCTAGAGCTCTATACTTGTTTTCATTCATCCTCCCTTGGTTAGCCAAAGGGGGAAAGAAGAGCCACTACCACATAGGATAAGGAGTTCATGACAAGCAAGTTTCCCATCATGCCCTCTCTGACTCCGAGGTTTCTTCAGCTTGTCCTAACCTCAGGTGTACCGGTCATGAGGACTAATGGAGACTCTTGCTGGTGTGCTCTTCTAGCACGTTGGTTTATGCTAGGCTGAGTCTTGGGGACAGGGATTGATCCAACCCCAACCCCAACCCCTGCTCAGTCCAAGATGTTTATGTCTGTACTGGCTGGTTTTGTGTGTCAACTTGACACAGGCTGAAGTTATCACAGAGAAGGGAGCTTCAGTTGGGGAAGTGCCTCCATGAGATCCAGCTGTGGGGCATTTTCTCAATTAGTGATCAAGGAGGTAGGGCCCCTTGTGGGTGGTGCTATCCCTGGACTGGAAGTCTTGGGTTCTATAAGACAGCAGGCTAAGCAAGCCAGGGGAAGCAAGCCAGTAAGGAACATCCCTCCATGGCCTCTGCATCAGCTCCTGCTTCCTGACCTGCTTGAGTTCCAGTCCTGACTTCCTCTGGTGATCAACAGCCATGTGGAAGTAAGCTGAATAAACCCTTTCCTCCCCAATTTGCTTCTTGGTCATGATGTTTGTGCAGGAATAGAAACCCTGACTAAGACAATATCTAAGCTTACTGAAGGGGCTTTGAAGTTTCCCACGGATTTGGAAGGGAAACTGTTGGATTTAGAGCAGTGAGAATCTTACATGGAATTGTTTCTGCTGCTCTGGGATTGTTTAGTGTTTCCAAGTCTAGGCCTTTCTTTCAATGACCTTTTTGATCTCTCCTGTTTGGCAGACTGAGGACACACACACTCTGCCTGCTATGAAGTAGAATAGGTAGAAAGACAATCTGCTACAGCATCAGCCCTTTGGGGAGTTGGCACATCTACTCTGAAGCCCTTCTGACTGTGGATCAAACACAGATCTGTGGTGAACAGGGTGGGACTTCAGATGTCAGGTCAGGCATAGGGTAGATGCTGTCACTAGGCAAGAATGATCAACAGGGCCTTGTGCACTGGAAGGGGGGTATGCCATGGTGGTCCTGACAGCACAAGCCTTCACACACCCCCAGTCTTACATACTTACAGCCTAGTCATCCTCTTCACCATTCTCCTACTTACCAGTCCTGGCATTCATGGTAGCAGGAATGCTTTGTTTTGAGTTCATTACTGCAGATATTCCAACTCCATATTCTGTGCCTGGAACCAGATCTGTATGTAGATGCAAAAACAAACAGTAATCTCTTATTTTGTCTCTCTCTGTATCTCTCTGTCTCTCTGTCTGTCTGTCTGTCTGTCTCTCTCTCTGTATATGTGTGTATGCAGGTAGGTGAACATACACACATACACACACACACACACGAGTATATAAAATGAAGAAGAATAAAAGGAGAGAAGAGAATGATCATAAATTCCTGTTCAGATTTTGTTTAGTCCACTTTCAGTTCGCTTCTAGTTTTACCTATTAAGAAATCCCGATTTTGCTACTTAGAAAATCCATAAGAAGTAATGGTTTGAACTGACCAGCGTCAAGTGGCTTTTTGCTATGGGTTCTACTCAGAAAGGCAGGGAGACTGCCCCCGTTAGTGTCCTTGGGAAGAGTAGTCATGTCTAGAACATTTTCCTGTGTGTCTGTGTCTTAGGTTGGCTAAAACAATGAAGTAGTCTCTTGTTTAAACTGTGAAGGTGTGAAGAGAATGTAACCAACAGGGACATTGGAGACATGAGCCGGGGAAGAATTTCTTGACTGTGTGTGAGGACTATATTGTACGTTTTACAAACAAGTCCTAAGGCCAAATGGGGATTTGAGGGTCACTTCTAGAAAGCCATACTGTATGGACTTTTCCTGTGAACATGGGCCTTTCAGGGTTTTAACACAGATTTGTGCAGAAGTCTAGTAATTGTGAACTCCTTAGCAAGGCAGTACACTCAGTCTAGTATTTAAACTATGTATCAATTACAGTTTACAGTGACTTCTGGTAGACTTAGAATTTGGGAGGGAATTAAAAATTATAGGGTATAAGCCTCACAGGAAATCCCTTGGGAGTTCATTACGAAGGATCGCTGACAGGTTCCTAGAGCATCTGGAATTCTCTGGAGTCTTTTTCTCCACTGTTCCACATTTGTTTTTAGATCAGCAGGCTTGATTGATGTAATAGTTTCCTATTGCTGCAGTGACAAATTGCCATGATTTAGTAGCTCACGACAATACAAATTAATGATCCTCTAACTGAGGAGGTCTGGAATCTAAGATGGCTCACAAGGTTGTATTCCTTTGGTGGTCCCAAGGGAGGACCCATTTCTTTGCCTTTTCAGCTTCTAATGGTTGCATGCATTTCTTGTCTCTTGTCTTTTAATTTACCTTCTAAGACTGAAGTTTAACATTATCAAACCCTTTTGATCATGATCTCTCTTTGATCTTGCGTTGTGTTCTTGTGTCTACTTTGACTCCATCCTCCCTATAACCAACTTATAGGGAGCAACGTCAGTAAGTAAGTACCATAAGGACAGTGCAGAACAGTTTCCCCATCTCAAGATCTTTAACTGCATGAGCAAAGTCCCTTTTACCACATAAGGTGACATAGTCACAGATGCTAGGTATTAGAATGTGAGTATCTTTGGGGATCATTACCCTTCTACTATAACTGGCTTCAAACTCACCCTCATTTATTAAGACTTAGATTGTAGAAAAATGCAACCATCTAATTACCACCCCTGGGGGCCTCCAATGTTCAGGCTAAGTCCTTCCAATGGGCTTATTATGAGGCCTGCCCGGGGCTCCTGAGAACTGTATGCTGTCCGACTGTCTTGTGCTTGTGCAACACTGTGCTTTTCAAGCATGAATGTGTCTGGAGCTTCATATCAATCCCATGAAGGTGG
>JADRCC010550582.1:0-10291 GCA_019843855.1 Hylomyscus alleni
AGCTATATGAGAATCCTGTCAGCAAGTGCTTCTTGGCATCAGCAATAATGTCTGCAGAGGGGATGAATTCCTAGGTAGGGCAGTCTTTGGATGACCTTTCCTTGAGTCTCTGCTCCACTCTTTGTCCCTGTATTTCCTTTAGACAGGAGCAATATTGGATTAATATTTTTGAGATGGGTGGGTGGTCCCATCTCTAAACCGGGAAAGGGATGTGCCTAACCTCTGGCTATAGTCTCTTCGGGTTCTCCCTACCCTTTGTTAGATATTTCAGCTACTACCATCCCGGTTGAGTCCTGGGAGCCTCTTGCTTTCCTGGCATCTGGTACTTTCTGCTAGCTACCCCCAGTTACCCATTTCCCATTGCTACCCACCTCTGTTCAATTTCTTGACCCTCTGTACATCTCCCCTGTCACTTCCCTCACCTTTCCTTCCCCCCTTTTTCCTCTCCCCCTCCTCTCTTCTGCCGAAGTCCTGCCTAATCTCTACCTTCCTTGATTATTTTGTTCCCCTTTCTTTGTAGGACTGAAGCACCCTTACTTTGGTCTTCCTTCTTCTTGAGCTTCATATGGTCTGTGAGTTGTATTGTGGATATTCTGATATTTTAATATTCAAAATTCTTAGGCATTTGGGAAAAGCACACTGAAAGCATTTTGAGATTTCATCTTCTCCAGTCAGAATGGCAAAGTTGTAAAGATACACTATTACACTGTACACAATACCTGAAAGTAGGATTGAGTGAAACTATAAGACCTTCACAAAATGAAGCTATTCAAAAATCCCAACAAAAATGTGAGAAGAACTCATGAAATTCAACACTTAGCTCAGAATCTTTTGTTAATGTTTGGATTAATGGGCTAGGGAGGGAGAGTTTTCTTCAAGGATGATGATTGTGATAAGCTAACCATGCCCTGCATATGGTTTTATATCCATGAATATACTAATAGTGTTACCTGGTCTCAGTGAGATTAATAAATAATACATTAATTGGAGAGAATCATTGGATGTATGGGTGGTGGGATTGAGCTAGAACTAGACAGAGGTAGGCCTGGTTTAAAGAAAAGACACACACACACACACACACACACACACACACATATATATATTTCTCAAAAATAAAAATATTTTTTTCCTTTTGCTGAAAAGAGATTATTCTCTCATACCTAAGTCTTGATTACAGTTTCTCCTCCCCCAACCCCCTCCAAGTTCCTCCTCACTTTTACTCCTCTCCAGATTTCCCTCTTTCTGTGTCTTATTACAAGAAAAGAACAGGATTTTAAAAGATTAATAAGCAAACAAACAAAATCAAATTTAATAAGATTAAAACAAAAGCCATCACATCAAAGCTGAATAGGACAACCCAACAGAAAGAAAAGAGTCAAAAGAGCTGGCACAAAAATCAGAGACATACTCATTCACACACTCAGGAATCCCATAAACAGTATAGTTGAAAGCACTAATACATATGCAAATGATTAATTGTATATCTATGTTGGCCCTGGACTTGCTGCTTCAGTCTCTCTGAGGTCATATGATCCTTGCCTACTCCGCAAAGAAGACATGACAATAAACCCAGCTGGCTTCTAACTCAGTCTCCACATAGAGGGATTGTATATTATCACTCCCACAGGTACAAAACAAGGTAACCCAAGCTGTTTTTATAATAGGTATTCTTCTACTTTGCCTGGAAGGAGCTACATGGATCCTCAGGCTGAGTAAATGAGAGTGTTTGAAACACAACACTACCACGCAGACATGTATATACACATAAGAGATCATTTTTATTTGTAGATCACAGCCAATCCTCTGTGAAGTTCCTAGTGAATCTCTCAACCCAAGACATGGCAGAAAGTCTACAACTTCCTTTGAAAGTGATCCTCAAATTACTGCACATTGACTCAAGCTTTAGTCAGTAAGATTAACTATTAACCAAACCAACTGTTTTTTGTATGTTTTTGTTTGTTGGTTTGTTTTGTTTGTATGATAAGTTGATTTGTAGGACCATGTTCTCCAGTGTCCTTTAATCCCTCTGACTCTTATACTCTTTATAAGTCCTCTTCCTTAATAAATAAATGTATACAAAGCAAATTGGAAGAATTTAAATTATATACTTATGGAGAATATTTGATCCAAATTTGAATTAAAAAAAAGGAAAGAAAAAGGTCCACCTCCATCATAGATAACTACATTGGAATAACACAGTTAACAAAGTAGTGTGGTATGAAACCAACCTACAGTATTCTGTCTCTATATGAATGACAGAATTAATGAAAAAAATGTTGTGAAAATAAATGTATTATTATTAGCATCAAAATAAATAAAATAATAAGCTTTAGCAATAAAGTACAGAATAAAGAATAAATTAAAGGCATCTCTGAAAACAAACTTGAAAGATTGTTGAAGATATTAGACAATGGAAAGAACTCACATGTTTATGATTCGGCAGAATTAAGACTATTAAACTCTCCATAGTACCAAAAGAATGCTATATCCATGTGTATACAATTTTTATTTTCCTTAGGAACGGAATTTTATGCAGACAGAAAAAGATTTCAAAGAGCCAAAGCACTCACAAGAAAAGACAGATACGCCTGCAATAGTTCACTAGACATTTTCATGATATTACACAAAGGTTCACCCAGGAAAGAGCATATTATACAGTTATGAAACTACTTCCTCCAAATTGAAACATTCGCCCATTGGAAGGAGAAAGGAGTCAAGTAGAACTCACAATAACCTCAAGAAGTTTAGAAGGTTACTAGGTTAACAAGGTCTCTCTTGAGTTTATAAAAGCAAGAAATATTACTAGGGAAAATAACTTTGCTGATGGAGCTGATCGCTGAGTTGGGAACACTAGGACTGCAACTTGGTGTTAAAACAGAGGCTAGGGAGGCCTTTGGTTGAAGTATTATGCCTTTGAATCATAGACCATTGCTGGTAATATCTCATCTATGATCCCATTAAGTATATGGATGTACAACTTGATTTGCAAAGCTATACTTGACAGGATTGCTTATTTGGTATATCATTAGTGCCATATCTTGTATAAATGTGTACTTTTAAACATTTTCCTAGGAAAAGTTTGATCACACAATATAAAGGAAATTAAATGTGGACTAATATAACATGTTTCAGAGACAAAGCGAGCAACTAAAGTCACTGTAACTTTTTTATTAGACGTTTTCTTTCTTTACATTTCAAATGTTCTCCCCTTTCCTGGTTTCCCTTCTGAAAAAAAAACCCTTATTCCCTCCCTCCACCCTCTGCTCACCAACCAACCCTCTCTTGCTTCCTAGCCCTAGCATTTCCCTACACTGGGGCACAGAGGCTTCACAGGACCAAGGGCCTCTCCTCCTGTTGATGACTGACTAGGCCATCCTCTGCTACATATGCAGCTGGAGCCATGAGTCCCACCATGTGTATTTTTTGGTTGATGGTTTAGTCCCTGAATTTTCATAAAGTTGAATTTTTTTAAGAAAGTATAAATTCTTTAACAAGTTAACTTGTAGAAAACTATTTTGTTTGTAAATTAAAGACTCAGGCAATATAGGTCTATCTCTTAGCCATTGTAAATTTCTGTAAGCAAAATTCATGAGCCTACTAGTTGAATACATAAGGGAAGAATTCAAGGTGGTTTCTCTGCTGATATCAATCCAAAGCAAAAGGCCACATTAATGAAGATCATAATTGGGATTCAATGTTCCGCAGACTCTGGAAACGAAAGGCTCACAAGCTCCTATTTTTGACTTATTACAGAAAATTTAAATGTCTGCATTGTTAGAGCTGTTGATGGATATCTAGATTACAGTTGCTGTGGGAACCCTAAAATTATACATCTCAACATTCTGAAGTCTCAGGGATAATATTGCATTATCCAATGTTATTTTTGAATTTTAATTGAGATACAGGAAGAGAAAACAGAACTGTGAGCCCCGGCAGTTTCCACTGCAGAGTACGGCCTGCATGATGGGAAAACATGTACCCTAGTCTAATTTCTGATGGCTTTTCCAAATGGAAGTATAAGAGGTGTTCTTAAGAAGACTCATGTAGTTCAAGAAGTAGAAGCAATAAATTATCAAGTTTAATTTTGTTAATATAACAGATGCCTGGTCCAGTAATGAAAAGGTAAACAAAGTAAGAAAAAGTATGAAATAAAAGGGTGTCTGATGTTAAACTCAAAAAGGATTAATAAAAATTTGAAAAATAAAGCAGTTAATTGAATCAGCTATTTATATGAGAGAGGGAATTAATAGTAATAAAACTTAAGCAACTTAAAAAATTCAATAGTCTAATAAAATGTGTCCTAAAAAATTTAAAAATATTTTCAAATAAAAATGAAATGACCACAAAGTCTGGTAAAAATATTTAATGTCTTTGTCTGCTAGAAAAATTAAGAGTTTAACTCATTGTAGGTAAAATGGATATAACAAGCAATAAAGAATAAAGGTTGATAAGAATTGAGATGAAAAATAGGTCATATGTTCTCATAGGAGAAATAAAATTAATATCTCCATTATGGTGATTAAAATAGAGTTTTCTCAACAAGAAATCAAAACTACAGTTTTATACAACTATGGAGGTCCATTCAATCTCATTTATAAATTTAGTGTCTCTCATGGTCATATGTTTATGGTATCATTTTAGATAACTCTAAGTGAAAAAAAAACATAAAGGAACTGTAGTAGAAATGCACAATAAAGTATTTTAAGAAATGACTTGAATCAGCCTCATCTACAGAGTGAGTTCCAGGACAGCCAGGGCTACACAGAGAAACCCTGTCTCGAAAAAGCAAAACAAAAAACAAACAAACAAACAAACAAAAGAAATGACTTGAAAAACGTGCCATTTTTAAGATAATCAATGGGATTGTAAATGAGCAAATTTAGTAAAATAGTATGTTTCACAAAAAAATATGAACTTTTTTTATATACAGAATTTACAAAGATCCAAAAAGACATGTAAATGATGGAAATTTCAATTTCATTTCATGAAGATTCTATAAATATGATCTCTATATGAATTGACCTTTGGGAATTTGATATTTGTACACTCAGAAAAGTAAGGGCATTTAACATCTGTTCACATATGTATTTGTAATGGTTTTGTTACTTTATCTTTGACTGTTCTTTTTAATTGTTATTTATCTCTTAAATGTGAAATCCTTAAGAAAAAATACATTGTTAAGGTTTAGACTCTGCTAATGTTTTCCTTCAATTGAGTTTGCTTTGGTAAACATTAAGAATAGTAAAATGTAATATTGTTTAAATAGGTTATTTTTGTATTTGGCATAATTAACTTTTTATCTTTATATTAAATGTATTTTAATGAAATGTGATCAAATAGAAAGGCTTTATTTTGCTGTCAGATACAATTAATAAAAAATGTTAAATGTATATCCACAAACAAATGTAGAAAGTCTATTTTATCATGAAATAAAGTACACATTTGAACACAAACAATTAAGTGACATTATAATTATTATTTTCTCTAATAATTAAATGTTGATTATATTTTTATCTGTTTTTATTTTGGAGCATTTGCTTTCCATTTCTTTCAGATTATAAATAGGAAAGATTCTCTGAACACGCAGTTTGAAAATATTAATACTGTCAACATTAAAGTTCATGAAAACAATTATATTTTTTCTTTTGCAAATATGGGTAACATGACTTATTTCCCCCATATTTGTAACTTTTTCTGTCTCCTTTTATGTTTTGTTGTATTAGTATATCATGAAATATATTGAATAAAAATGGGAATCGTTAACATCCCTATTCCATTACTGATGTTACTGGAAATATTTTCTGGCTAGGTACCAAAAGAAATCTAAGACATTATACTTTAAAGATTCACACATATTTATGTTTATTGCAACATTAATAACAATAACCAAATTGACCCAGAATTAGGAGTTTGTTAACAAGTGTATATGGAATGTAAGAAAATGTAGGATATCAGGCTGGCGAGATGGCTCAGTGGTTAAGAGTACTGACTGCTCTTCCAGAGGTCTTCAGTTCAATTCCCAGCAACCACATGGTGGCTCACAACCCTCTGTTATGGGGATGCTGTTTTATGGTGTGTCTGAAGACAGTAATAATATGCATACACACATGAAATAAACAAATCTTTAAAAAAAAGAAAAAAGAAAATGTAAGATACCATCTTTAAACGTATTGAATAAATGGAAAACAAAATCATGGCTAGGGAAATTGGGCTTAGCTTTGGAAGTCTTCATAGTTTTAACAAGACAATTTAGAAAATGTCTCAGAATGAAACTTTAGGAAAATTATATTGGCATTTGAGAGGGAAAATTCAACAGCATAGGCATGCTCTAAATTTTGGCAAATGTTGGAATGAAGGAGATAATGATGACAAAGTAAACCATATGCTTGATTCAGGGTCTACAAAGATGGCACATTCAGCAATGAAACCTGGCAATAGATGTTTATCAAAGAGTACATGAAATCTGCTCACAGGTCTGATGCTATGCCATAGATGTATGGACTCCAGTCGTGGCCCAGAATCCAGTCCTGTACCGCACTCCAGTCCTATCCTGCATACCAGTCCTACCCAGAGAGAGGTCTCCCAGGAGTGCTAAGACACCAAAGATTGCAGGAGTGTTAACACACCTAAGACCACAGGCTCACAGGCTCACAGGCTCACAAGAGGGACAAACTCCAGTCAAAAATAGCAAAATCAGCTATCACTAGAGATAACCAGATAGCAAGAGGCAAGCATGAAACCAAGGCTACCTGGCATCATCAGAAACCAATTTCCCCACCACAGCAAGCTGTGGATAGCACAAAACACCAGAAAAGGAAGATTCTGATTTAAAAATCACATCTCATAATGATAATAGATCACATTGAGAAGGAAATAAATAACTCCCTTAAGGAAATAAAGGAGAACAAAGGTAAACAGCTAGAAGCCCTTAAAGATGAAATACATAACTCAAAGAATTGCAGGAAAACACAACCAGACAGGTGAAGGAATTGAACAAAACCATCCAGGATCTAAAAATGAAAATAGAAACAATAAAGAAATCACTAAAGGAGAGAAGCCTATAGATAGAAAACCTAGAAAATCTAGATGAAATGGAAGGTTTTCTAGACAGATACCACATACCAAAGGAGATAAACTATCTAAAGAGGCCCATATTGAACAAGGAAATAAAAGAAGTCCTGCAATAATTTTCTGAAGAACTTCCATCTAGGAACTGATAGAAAAGGCTTGAGAAAAGAAATAAGAAATAAGGTTGTGTCTCATCCATTCAAATGTTTCTCTCTTTATCTCTCTCTTTATCTCTCTCTCTCTCTCTCTCTCTCTCTCTCTCTCTCTCTCTCTGTGTGTGTGTGTGTGTGTGTGTGTGTGTTGTACTTAAATATGTGTGTAGGTATATGAGTATATATTTAAGCATGTATGAACACTTGTGAAGCTGATAAGACGTGTAGCTAAACAGAATGTGTATGTGTATGAATGCATGTGTATTGTGCATATTAACTATGTAAAATAGTGCCGGGTGGTGGTGGTGCACGCCTTTAATCCCAGCATTTGGGAGGCAGAGGCAGGCAGATTTCTGAGTTCGAGGCCAGCCTGGTCTACAGAGTGAGTTCCAGGACAGCCATGGCTATACAGAGAGACCGTCTCAAAAACAAAACAAAAAAAAAAAAATCTATGTAAAATAGTTTCTTTTCTCCTCTCCTCTCCTCTCTTCTCTCCTCTTCCTTACCTTGCCATTCTCCCTCCTTTCCCCTTTCCTCCCACTCTTTTTCCTTTCTTTTATCTTTTTTTTTTCCTTTTTCTTCCTAGTTCACAAAGTGTTCCAATTCTCCCTCCTAGTCAGCTAGAGGTGCTTAAGCCACAGAGGAAAAAAAGTAGCTTTAATTAATACAGAGTAGTAAGAGAGTTACCCGAGAAAAGAAACTGGTGGTTATTAGCACAAAATAATAGTAAAAGAGAGTTACAGAGAAAAGAAGTGCTTAGCAGAACAGAACAGTAAGAATCAGAAAGAGTTAAATTCTTAGAGACATCAACATCTAGCCCCTTGAACAATAAGAAGGAACTAAAAGGCCATAGATCATTAGTCTTTGGCCTTCATCCAACTCTGTGTACCACCTCACTACTAGTGATGCTGGGAAGGTCTCTGGTAGTGCCCCACCTGCAATGTTACCTACAATCCCATGTGCAGCCCTAAAAACAGTCCCACACACGGTCCTATAAGCAGCCAGACCAGCAGCTCCACCTCCTGTTCCACAAGCAGCCAAGAGGAACCCCCACAAGTAACCCCACAATGTCCTTTCCGGCATCCCATCAGCAATGACACTAGTATGGCTCATTATCTTATCAGGATGGATTACTCCTTAATCCTTGAATTCTCTTGAGCTCTATGCAGACTGTTTTAATTTGCTCACATTTTTTAAACCCATGTACACATATAAATATATTTAGTTTTGTTTTCTTTCTGTGATATCTAATAAGAGTTAACTTGCATTTGATTGGGCTAAGATACCCTGGTAGACTGATTTTATGACAAATGTGTCACTCAAACTGCTAATATCTTGTACATTTGGTATTTTCAGTGAATTATGATATTGTGGCGAGACTCAAGCCACATGTATACAAGTGTACATATATGTGTGTTCCAAAATGTCTGAAATAATACATTATAATATTATGTAGAAATATTAGTTTTGAAATATATGATTATGATCACTGAACTTAACTGACCCCCATAATATCTTTATTGATGATTTGGGAATTTCACATTAGGAAAACTGATCATACACACTTCCCTGTTTCCTATGACTGCTTTGTGATCCCCCCAAAAGAAAGAAAGACAGAAAAAGACGTTCAATTTGTATTGTCCATGTAGTCGCTGCAGGATAGAAACTCCCAGTGCCTGACCCAGAAAAGAAACTGAGTCCTTTTCCATATAACTCCACCATAAGTCATCAGTTGTGGGAGCTACACTTTTATATCCTTATCTTAGGTTTTTAAGAATTTTCTTTGATGGCTTCATTATAAGATTGCAACTTTTTAAGGAAATGGTAGTAGGAGTTGTCACAGAAGCATTCTCTGTCCATCTTTCTTGCCTGTGTGTCTGTAGTCATCAATAACATTGCAAATGTATTTTCCTTGCCCTTTCTGGAGAACGGAACCTTGAATCCTGAACTTCTACATGGTTTCTGAAGACAGTACTACCATGGACATCCACATGGTCTCTAGCATCACCACATAGCAAGGACCTCTGCTTGGTCTCCAGTTGCAGAATGAACCACAAACACTAACATGGCCTACTTCATGGACACCATTGTAGGCTCCCAGGGACGGGAGGGGCAGCAAAGTTCAAGTTGATTTAATGATGTAAAATACATTAATATTTTCAGACAACCATTATCATAAATTATAGCAACATTTTCTTTTGCAAATATTTTAAGCTGATAATATAATTTTCAAATGACATCTTTAAATGTGCACATAAGGTTTGTGATAAAGTTAGTCTTACTAACCTGATTACATACAAATTGTAACTACAAAAGCATTAACTCTATTGCCATAATTGTTTTAAGAGGTCAGTGCATTTCCAATAATCATGTGGCAAACCTCAAATGTACAAAACTTAACATGAAGGTGAGGCGTATTTATAAAACAAAGCAAACTGTTCACAAATGCGCATCTGCTTTCACATGCTTTGCATTTTATGTGTGATTTTCTGTGGCTATAATCTTTGCATCCTGGCTAGAACCTGTTAAGGTTCTCATTGATTCCAAGCTATTTTGATTAACCTTGACTAATTTACTGTTTCATATGACTAAACATCAGAACATGATAAATTGCACTTTATAAAAAAAATAAACTTTTGTAGGTACATTACCTGCCCTATGCTGTTGCAACCTTACTTGAGGATTAATCGTGACATGGATCACGGGTTTAAGAGTGTTTTCACATTGATTAATAACAGTTTCAATGTGTTTGCAGTTGCTGTGAGAAAATGCTTGCCTAAGAAAGAAAAATAAAGTATGGCTGACTTAGTGGCTTTGACGTTGCAGCCACTGATTGCTTGAGTTTGTTTTTTGTTTTTTTGTTTTATTGTTTTTGTTCTTTATTCTTTGTTTTTGCTTTGTTTTGTTTTCTTAACCCATGGTACAAGGCATGAGAGATAGATAAAGAGATGAAAGTGGAGGTAGAGGTGGAGATAATAGAGAAAGGGAAGGGAGAGGGGGAAAGATGGCTTTCCAGGATTTCCTTCACATTCATTCCTCAGATAAACTCTCTTCTTGCTCCAAGTTCCTAC
>JADRCC010550589.1:0-15379 GCA_019843855.1 Hylomyscus alleni
GGGGGGGGAGAGCGAAAGGCAGACTTGGAGTGAGAACATGAAAGACAGACAGACAGAGTGAGCAAGGTGACAGAACAAGAGATGAGGGAGAGTTAGCTGGGGTGGCCAGGGCCTTTTTATGTACTGACCCGCCTTGGCAGGTGGTGATGTAAGCTGCTGCAGCTGAGTGGAGAGCCAATTTAAAACTTTCTTCTTTCTTAATCCCTAATTCATATGAATGCTTTACAAGTATACACACATATACACACATATACACTAATGATTGATATTTTACAGTAAAAACAAAAATGAGTGAAAGGCAGAGATGAAGAAATAAAACCTTGATTCTAAGTTCTAGTTTTGCTGCCATTGGGATAGTCAATGGGTTTTCTTCATCTTCATTCTCCTTTGTGGTAATAGTTACATTTATGTTGTATAAGGCTGGCGTTGGAGCTCAGCTGGTAGAGAGCCCAGCACACATAAAGCTCTGGATTCATTCTTCAGTACCAGGTAGATCAGCCATGCTGGTGTGTTCCTGAAATCCTGAGAATCATAAAATCAAGGTCCTCCTAAGCTATATGGCAAATAGAAGGCTGATGTGGGCTACACAAAATCTTGTCTCATAAAAGTGTTTTTATTGCATACCTCAATCCAGAAGATTAAGAGCTTTAGGTGCCCCGTGTGCTGCTCTATGGAGTGATGTCTGCTATTTCTAGTTATGGTATTTAAGTCTTACAACCGGCACTCTTTCTGTGTAATTTAGGATGGAGGCTCCAGCTCTGATAGTGACCTAAGTCTGTCTTCAATGGTCTTTCTTAACCACAGCAGTGGTTCCGACGACTCGGCTGGAGATGGAGAATGTGGCTTAGATCAATCCCTTGTTTCTCTCGAGATGTCTGAAATCCTTCCAGATGAATCAAAATTCAATATGTACCGGCTCTACTTTGGAAGCTCATATGAATCAGAACTTGGAAATGGAACCTCTTCTGACTTGGTATCTTGTGCATTTGTCGTTGTGTGGCTCAGATACATAAAGATATATGTTGATGTGATATTGGACTGGGATTCATCTCCTAACCTGTCCCACATAGTCTTTCTGGTTGGTTGGTCTGCAATAAAAGTAGTTTTGTCTTTAAAATTATGCCAATTAGTCATTTTTAGTTTATATTACATATTTATAACTGGAGCCAGGAGCAAGGGAGTTGGTTCCACAGGGACCCAGTGTGGCGCCTTCTTGTGGTCACTCAGGAGTTAGTCTCCTGGTGAGTGATTTTAAACCCTTTATACTGTGAGATTTAATCATAAATGTAAACTTTATCGTCATGGAATACTTCTGGATATTAGGAAATTTGCTGCAATAATATCTAAAGTTCATTAAAAAAGATGCCTGTTTGTGAATCTTCTTATGGGAAGCATGAAAATAATATGTATTAACAAGGAAACGATGTAGATTAAATGAAGGCAATATCATTGTTTTTCTCTTTAGTAAAAATACATGCCCACTCAAATTAATAGTTGCTTACTATTTTTAATATATAACATTTTTACATACATGGTTGCTTTTGTATATTTGGTGGGTTTTTTGTTTTTGTTTTCTTGTTTTTTGAGACAGGGTTTCTCTGTGTAGCCCTGGCTGTCCTGGAACTCACTCTGTAGACCAGGCTGGCCTTGAACTCAGAAATCTGCCTGCCTCTGCCTCCCAAGTGCTGGGATTAAAGGTATGTGCCACCACCGCCTGGCTGTATATTTGTTTAATAATTCATGTTTCTAAAAATATAAAAATACCTACTTTTTTTTATAAATTGTTTTCTTTTTTTAACTTCTCTCTAGAAATACCTGGGAACATTAGCATAACTATTTTCTAGGAACCAGATAAAGGGGATAGGGAGATCCTGACAGTAAAGTGCTTGACACAGACAGTCGCATGAACTGAGCTATGATTCCCAGGACCCATGTGGCTAGCTGGCCACAGTGACACATATCTGTAATTTCAGCCTGGGGAGGCACAGGCAGGAGGATCACTGAGATTGGTGCCAGACAGTCTAGACATCACTGAGTTCCAGGTCGGAGTCTATCTCAGAAAATAAGGTGCAATTGAGAAAGACACCTGACACTGACTCTTGACCTACACACACACACACACACACACACACAATTGAGAAAGACACCTGACATTGACCCCTGACACCCCCCTCCCCCGACGAATGCATGCACGCATTTATACAGAAAATGAAGAGTAAGGCTTATGCTGAACTGGTCTTTGCCATCAGTGTAATAGGTTTGAGTATCAAAATATTAAAAGAAAATAAATGTTTATGTTATGAGTGGTGTTTTGTTTTGCTATGGAGATCTTACACCACAAGTATCAGTGAACCTTGGTTTATAGAATATTGTCTTTTAAACTTGCTTAACTTCAGTGAATTAAAATATAAACTTACCTACGATTATTGCTTGAGGGATATGACCCTCTGGCTGCATTCCTACCAAGTAGAACAAGCATTTGGAAGGGAAAGTGGTGAGGGAATATGGCAGAAGAGGGAGGCCAGGAAGTGGGATGGATTTGATAAAAATACATATATGCATGTGTGAAATTCTCAAGCAATAAATTTTAAAAAGGAAACAAAGCTTTCATTTTTTGTCTTTAGTGAACATGGCTTTTCCTGCCTCTTCTTTCCCCTCTCTCTTTGGTCTTTATCCATCATGCAGAGCTCACACTGTCTGTCTGCACCGAGCTCCATAACTCAGGATTTACCTGCAGCTCCTGGGAAAGACCCATTGTTCACACACCCCGTGTTCAGGACACCTTCCCAAGACGGCTGCCAAGACCTCACCCAGGAACAGCGGGACCAGCTGAGGGCAGACGTCAGCATCATCAAAGGCAGATACCGGAGCCAAAGTGGAGTATGGCCTTTTTCCTTCTTCTCAGAACTTGGACAAGTTGCTTTTCCTTGTTTGACATGTGTTTCTTTGCGTTTTATTTGAGCCATATTTACAAGTCACGTGACTCAGCCCAGTGACAGTCCTTGCTCCGTGATAGTCTCATGTGAAAGAGAATGTATGCTTCTCAGGAAAAAACTTGACAAGAAATAACACAGGGACTACCACTTTATCTCTTGAATTCCTAAGTTAACATCTGCCTAATCTGCTTTTTATTTAAGGAGGATGAATCCCTTAACCAGCCTGGACCAATCAAAACCAGTTTTGCTATTAGCCAGGCACACTTAATGACTGCACTTGCCCACACAAGACCGTCTATTAGTGAAGATGAAGGGAAGGAATTTGCTGAGCTGTAAGTAACTGTAAGAAACACATTGTTCACTTCAGTTCTGAAGTGTTTACTTTTTTTTTTTTTTTTTTTTAGTTTGGAAGCTAATTTAAAAACATATATGGTTAAATTGGGGTTGTAAATGAGTGACAGAGCATCTGCCTGGGATATGTGAGACCCTGTATTATCCCATTCTCATAACCAAAAAAGATACTGTAGTAACTATGCACTTAGACTTTCCTTAACTAGTCTGTTAGATTGTATGAGTTATAGTGAACTAATTTTAGAAAATGAATAGAACAATGAATAATGGTCTAAGTTAATTCTAATTATTTAGTTTATAAGATTTACTAAGAATATACTGGTTTTAGATGAGGTGGTGCACCTCTTTAATTCCAGCACTTAGGAGACAGAGACAGGTGGAGGCCAGCCTGATCTACATATTGAGTTCCAGAACAGGCAGAGCTACATCTCAAACACAAACAACAAATACATATGTGTGTATTAGTTATTTATAGTTATATGATGTATATATAATATATACTGGTTTTGCCCCTAATGACTTATAGTTTATTAGTGTCGACATTTACTTAGAATCTTTCTCATGTATAGAAAGGTTACTATACTGGGATTTATAGTCTTCAGTAGTTTACCCTGTGGCTACTTTGCATAGTGGACCACCATTCCATGTTACTGATTCAACATAATTCATATTTGTTCCTGTTTTTGTCAATTCTTGTTCACCTTTGCAGTTCTCTGGATAGTGCACATATATCAGCAGTGTGTACTTAGTTTTTAAAGTAAGAGTGCTTTACCTGTGCCTGAGCCATCTTCATCTTATACACTGTGTGGTAGATTATGCTGGTGGCCACTTTGTTGTGTTCAATGCCAGTTTCTACTAGATTTCTGTGACAATGTCCAGGTTTTGACATTTATGTTGCCTCAAGGTGCTTACTGCTATTCTATAAGCAGCTTGGAGCCAAATGTTTGCACCTCTTCCATTAGTTCACTGAGACGAAGATAGAATCATTCATTTCTTAAAGTATAAGGCTATTTAAAAAGAATCCACTATCTTTGTTTTGTAATTAGTATTACTCATTAAATTTCATCTTTCTTTTTAAGGTATGAAAACTTTCAAAATCCAAAGAAGAGAAGAAATCAAAGTGGAACAGTGTTTGGAACTGGACAGAAAGTAACTTTAGCATAAAATACACTTCTGACTTTTCTAGATGTGTTTGTTTGTTTGTGCTGATGGTCTGTCTGTCCCTAAGTTGTAACTATAAAAATGATGTAAAAATTTTAATTTAATAAATTTGGTTAATCTATAAAATCACAGAATGGTAAATGCTGTGATTATGTAGTGCTCAGGACTGCCTGAGATTAATAGTGTAGGCTAAATGAAGTCATTTGTAACAGATTATGTATTTTATTCCCAAGTCTGTATTAAACCCTTAATGATATTATGTCAGTGGTGGAGCTCAGTGGTGTTTTCTTCTTTTAGAGGAAAGCATTTCTCGGCAGGCACTCCCAGACCGAGTCACTGTTTTTCTGGCTTTGGCAGATTGATTGCCTTGCTACTTCTTGACTGTTTTGGAAAAAGATACATTCTATTATCTTGTTTTTTAAAAATCAGAACATGACATTTACACATAATCTAAATAAATTTAATCCCTTTAACCAAAAATGCCTAATAAGACTCTTGATCCAGCCCCCAGTCCACAATCTTTGATATTTATCTTGATATTCTCTTAATCCGTGAACTAGCTTGTAAAGTAAGCCACCATCAACATGGACATTATCTCTAATATTTAATAGTTGGCTTTGGAAAAGTAAGACAGAGAAAGTTAATTAAAATATACGCGTAAGTGTGTGAGGCTGTATGTGGGTGAGTGCACACGCCACGCACGATGCCTGACTGTCTGCAGTCTTGAAAACTGGCTGCCAGGTCTCAGAAAACCTTTTGCCTCTTCCTTTTGGATGCTGGCCGTGGTTTACAGCTTGCCTGCCCTGCAGTTTTTGTTTTAAACTCTAATAAAATTGTCCTCCAGCCTAAAACAAAATCCTGAGCAGCACAGCCCTCCCTCAGTTTCTCCAGTTCTTGTATGGTCAATCATGTAACCAAAAGATTGATGTTTCTATTTAATAACATCTTGGGGGAAGCATCTCATTTCCTTTTCAAGTATTTAAAAATCCAAAATAAACCCACAGCTTTATTAAAAAATATTTTAGAAACATTTTTTAATCAAAAACTGGAATGTTAGCATTTAGAAAATCATTTCCAATAGTATTACAGTGAACTTTATTATACCTTATGTAAGCATGAAGATGCTTTTTCCCAACTTTGGGACTAAAGAAAAAGGGTAAAAGAGTACTGATGAAAATCATTAAGACCAAGTCAAATTCTCATAAACTTCTACAGCAAAAACCACTGTTTGGATAGATCAGGACAGAGGCTTGCTGCCCACTTCTCCCACCATACGACCAAACTGCACCTGAGGCATATACAGCAGGCTTTCCCAAGCCAACGAACACCATCCAAGTTCTCAGCACAGGTTTGAATGTGAGTCTTTTGATAATCAAAACCTTTTAGTCACTTTCAAGATAGCCAGTCACTAGTCCCTGCCTTAGTAGTCAGGCCACTCTCTCAGAGGCTGCTGCCTCAGTAGGAGGAGGGATGTCTATACTGCATGCAGATCGAAGGCCAGGCTGAAGCAGTCTCACTGAAGCTGCTGATGCTGACAGGCAAAGGCAGGGCTACTGAAAGCAGCCGAATGCTACGATGCTACGGCATTAGATGAAAGTGTGAAGAGCCAGGGCTAACAATCAACTACCAGTTGCCTTCTGTAGGACTGAAACAGCCAAGGTCTGCCTCTAGAGAAGGAGAAGACTGTGTGGCTTTGTAAGACATACTGTTCACATTTTGGTTTAGTCCTTGATCAGAACTCTAAAACTTAAGCCTGGCATGGTGGTGCACACCTTTAGTCCCAGCACTTGGGAAGCAGAAGCAGGCAGATCTCTTGAATTCAATGCCAGTCTGGTCTACAGAATTGAGTTCCAGGACAGCCAGGACTGCATAGTAAAATTCTGGGTTTAAAAAAAAAAGAAAAAAATCTAAAAGTTAATGTTTTGTACCTATAAAAATATAATTCATTTTATGAGTTCCTAGAAATAAATTATGAAGAAAAATAGACACAACATGTTTATAATGATTTCCCTGGAATCTGCCACTTTGCCTGGGAAAGTACACATTAAATTTAATATTTCACTTCAATTCATTCTTTTTCCACCCTGTGGTTTTCTAAGCAGCAGGTACTAAGCAAGGTAATATAATCCTGGGTAGGAGAATAAAATTTTTCTCAAGTCATGTTTCTGTGTAAGAACTTCATGAAGAAGTATCTAGCATTAAGTAGCTATAGTGTAACACACCTATAATTCCAACACTCAAGGAGGATGAGGCAGGGGGACCTCAAGGTCAAGCCAACCTGGACTACATATGAGACCCTATCTCAAAAACTTAAGGAAAAAAATTTTAAAGAGAAAAATGTGTAGCATATCTTGTTATAAATATAAGAAAACTGGAAATCTGGGTTTATTTTGGGATATGTATGTATGTTCTAGGATTAAAACTGAAGCTTTATACCTGCTAAGTAAGCATGCCCCAGGTTTGGTTTTGTAACTACAAGTGGTTGGCAACTGTTTCCTTAATAGTTATTGCAGGAGTAGGTCCAACATGAGTCCATATGTAGCCCTTCTCTGGCCGGGTGGGAACCGTGGGAAATGGTGAGGACCTTGACTTGAAATACTCAGAAGGCGCGTGGCAGACAAATTCCAGGTACTCCATCTTCCTTGGAAGGTCTTCCTCTGGCCCTAAGGGGCAGCCAGTGAAATGGTAAATACAGTTTTGAGCAGAGGTATCATCTTTATAAAATGTTAGCATTCTTAGACACTCTTAGATGACCTACTTGATGTTAGCCTCGGAACATGCAATCACACTCCATTACCTACTCTACTTCAACTCATTAAGGAATACAACATCCTCCCAAAGAGTGCTCAACTAGGAAAAGATCCTAAAATATTGAGTATTTATGTAGTTTAAGAAGTGCCTGTACTGTTCTAAGTACTTTACATGTATCCACACTTTGAATCCTCACGACTCCCTCTCAGAGCTCTATTTTTCCCAATTTTACATATAGACACAATGAGGAAAAACAGATTAAGGACCAGTGAAGTTCCTTAATCAGCAGGCAAGTGGAGGGGCTAATGAAACCAGCAGTCTGGTCCAGCGCTTGCCCTCCAACTAGCACACCATAGGACATCTAGGCAGGGAAGCCTCCAGACTGAGGAGCATGCAAAGGGAGTGAGAGGGGAGCCTAGAAATGATTCAGAACATCGTGGTCTCTGATGGTCCACACTTGTAGACACAAGACAACTATTTGGTCATATGACAAGCTTGACAGAATAACATGGGATGTTAGCTGTCCTCAGAGTTCTCACTAAGAGAAATGCCATTCCCTTTAGGATACAAAATGGAACACATACTCAATTCAGAAAGAGTGAAAGTACAAATTAACTGAAGGAGACTAAACTTTCAATATGATATTAGCCAGTCATTTTTATCAGTCTGTCAAGAATTAGTTGTACTCTATCTTTTGAATGCAAAAATGATCAACCAAGTACAGGACGCCATTTCAACCATCAACAAAAATTTTTTTTTAGAATAAGATATCATGTATGCTGTGAAGAAGGACATATACTGATATCCCACACCATCCCCGTCCGGCGGGAAGAAGACGCAGGATAATCAGATTCCTTCTCAAGGTAGCATTTACTCAGGATCCTTAATTTAGTTACATCTTAATTAAGATGGCAAAATGGCGATGAACTCCACTGGGAGTGGCCGGTTATACACTAGCCTGGCTAACCTTGGAGGCCATGTGGCTCCTGCTCATGCGCTGGGTCAGATAAGGTAAATAATCAGGCCATTGCTGGCACAGCCCCATGCCAAATAAGGAGTTGTAAAATACCAGTAAGGCTGAAGAGGTCAGCACCATCTTTAAGGTGGGCAGCAAGGCTCCCCACAGACTGAGAATTTATAGGTTAGAAATAATTAGGAAAGATCTTTTAGAAATTGTTTTTGAATAATTTTATAGGTCACCTATATAACCTAGGTTCCTGTGTAATTCTTTTCATACAGTCTAGGCTTGGGTCACATAAACACATCTCACCCACATCATGTTAGTGGGTATACACTATTCTAGCCCATAGTAACAAATGACATTCAAATATCAACTATATAAAATGTCTCTGTATGTCCTATTAATGCTTTTTACTTTTTTGTACAGAATATTTATGCCTTTTTCTATTCTAGATTGAACTTTGTTTTCTCAAGCCTCACTTCACATGCTGATGGTCTATCTTTATATGTTATATGCTAGAGATGGGACCATTAGTCAAGTAATCAGGATCAAATAAAAGCAAAAGGGTGGGCTCCCTCAATTCCAGATAAAGAACTACAGGCAACTAAGAAACAGTGAGAGGGAATTGGTCATGGTGTTTCTGGATAGCAACAGAGCAATAACTAAGAAGCCCCCATCCCCGGATTGATTACCAAGTGATCAGGCCTGAAACTGTACACATAAAGTAACATTCAATGTACTCAGCAGGTTATATTTATGTATTTAAGAATATATATTAAGCCAGGTGGTGGTGGCGCGTGCCTTTAATCCCAGCACTTGGGAGGCAGAGGCAGGTGGATTTCTGAGTTCGAGGCCAGCCTGGTCTACAGAGTGAGTTCCAGGCCAGCCAGGGCTACACAGAGAAACCTTGTCTCGAAAAACCAAAAATATATATATATATATATATATACAATAATTAAACAATTAACAATAATAGAAGTGTGTTGCAGCATTTTCTCTGTTCAATCAAATTAGGGCAGTGACAAGCCTGTGATTGGACAGGAAAAGGGAGTTGGAGCTAGAAGTTTGGTACTGAGAGAAGTGGGGGGAGAAGCAGGAGAAGCCAACATGAAGGCAGACAAACAGGAAGACGATCCAGACCCCTGTGGCTTTAAACAGCCACAAGTAGCTAAGGTTTTCACAAGGTTAGAATAATTGGGTTAAAGCTTTATCTTTATCATTTGGCTCTGAAATTATTGTAAAATATTGATCAATATTGATATAAATTATGATCTTATTGATATATAAACCTGATTGGATAATTAAGCTTTAAGAGTCATGTTTCTGCTGGGTTTCAGACTAGGCGCTACATGACTGATTGTAGGGGGTGTGGGCCATTGCATGTAAGCAAGATGAACTTTCTAGCTGGGAGAGAATTACATGCCAAGCAAGACCCTGCCGGGACATAGTGCTGTGCCCAAACAGTACCAGTACCAGAGCAGGAACACGGACTGGCAAGGCAGGAGAGATTGCGGGGTGATCTTTTTTAATATTTCCCACAACATAAGTGGAACCATAAATTTGGGAAAAAATGGGGTAGGGTACACAAGAGGATCAGAGGAAGAAAAGGGGAAAATATAATTGCATTTTAATTAAAAAAAATCTGATAAGACTGGTGTTCTTACAAGAAGACAATGGAGCACTCTCTTTCTGTGTGCACAAAGAAAAAAAGATCATAGTAGACACAGCAAAAACCCAGCCATCTGCAAGCCAGGAAGCAAGGCCTCACACATGCCCATTGTCATAGCACCTAGATCTGACTTCCGACCTTCAGAACAGTCTGTTGCTCAAGCCCCATGGTCTCTGACATTTTGCTATTTGTTTATCATGTACTGAAGAATTAAGCAAATCTAAGATGCTGTGCCTTACCTATTATATATGATGCAGGATCAAAGTGGTCTCTGGGACTAGCAAGGGTAGGAATGAGCCATGTCAGTGCAGCACTCTTCTCACAATACTGGTCCTGAATAAAGCCCCTGATCTGAGCATAGTACGGCTTCCCATCTTGCTCATCAATCACAGAAACAACATCACCAATTTGGTAATATACTCCCTGGGGGAAACAGGACAATCTTGTATTTAATATAGTAACAGGTCACAGCCTTCATTCATCAGCAAGCAAATTTTCAAAAGAGTAGAAAAAAAAGTCTATTAATGTTTTACATTTATGTTGATGTTTGTTTCCCTCCTGTAAAAAACAATTACATGATACCAATATATGACAATTTACAACTGGAGAAAATATTTCTTTATATAAATTGCTTGATTTTTATATCATTAAAGTACTATCTTTACTTCTACAAGAAAGACTTCAGGGCTGGAGAGATGGCTCAGCGGTTAAGAGCACTGACTGCTCTTCTGAAGGTCCTGAGTTTAAATCCCAGCAATCACATGGTAGCTCACAACCACCTGTAATGAGATCTGATGCCCTCTTCTGGGGTGTCCAAACACAGCTAGTGCACTTACATATAATAAATAAATTAAAAAAAGAAAGAAAGAAAAATGAAAAGAAAATGTTAAAAAGCCGGGCAGTGGTGGCACACGCCTTTAATCCCAGCTCTTGGGAGGCAGAGGCAGGTGGACTTCTGAGTTCAAGGCCAGCCTGGTCTACAGAGTGAGTTCCAGGACAGCCAGGGCTACACAGAAAAAACTGTCTCGAAAAACCAAAAAAAAAAAAAAAAAAAAAAAGAAAGACAGACTTCATTTTTAAGAATAGTTTCGAATTCACATTAAGATCATGGAAAGTAGATAGGGAATTTCACCTAGTTCCTTTACCTGGCACATATACAGCATCCTCTCCTATCTGTGTCTCCATTATCAGAGTGAAACACAGTAACAATGAGCCTACTCGTCACATCATGATGGCTCAAACATCATAAATTTACCTTAGTTATCTTGGTGCCATATAATCTGGGGTTTGGGACATGTACAACATGGATCCACTATGATCATATCACTGATTAGTTCCACTGGCCTAAAATTCCTCTACACTCTCCCTACTTTTTTTTTTAAGTCATTAAGCTGTAGAAAGTTAAATGACTTGTTGCTCAAGTCCACACAAGGCAGAAACTGTAAACTATGAGCCTACATTAATTAGCTCAGTGGTTTTCCTGTACTACCTTAAAAAAAAAAATCAGTATTTGCTTAGTGAGACTAGATTCTAAACATTGCCCTTTTCAGTTGTCTATTCAAAGAAAATAGATATGGCAAGTTCAAAAGAAACGTTGAAAGCCTTTTTCTATTATAATCGGCATTCAGGATGTTACCACATTTCCCAGACTCCTTGACAACCGTCTTCTCCGCGGTCTTCTGCTTTACACCTTCTCAACTACAGAATGACATACTCACTTCCTGTTCTACTTTATATCAAATTAACCAATCTGTCTAATTCCAGTCTTGATTCTCCCTTATGCTTCTGCTATACATCCCAGGTCCTCCTCCCTGGATCTTGAGATGGAAATATTTCACCTTTGACTATCCATAAAGGTTGACCTTATGACATGTAAAACTTCCGTAAGTGGGTGCAGTCTTCACAAGGTCATACGGTCCTCAACTCTAGGAACTATGTGTTTTCCTTGAAACAAGGCTTTGGTAGCAGCCAACAGTACTAAGATACATATAGTTTAACTATAAAAATGATTATGAATAAATACTTCCAATGGCAACATGGGCATCTGATAGTAGAGGAGTTTCTCCTAGTGGACGCTTCTTCATGTGTTTGAGATGACTCACACCTGGTCACAATGAATGTTACTGTTACTGCAGGCTGCAGTCTATGTATTAGTCCATACCCACTGTCAGCTGGTCCTTTCCTGCCCCTACTACTCCTAGGTTGTTCTCCGTTACTTATCAGGTAAGGTTTGTGTCTGCTATCTGCTATGTTCACAAATGTAGTTTCTCCCAAATTACAGACCACTATATTTGTTTTTCACTGGCACTCAGACAGGCTGAATAGGAACCACGCATATGTAGCTGTGAAAATAAAACAGCAGTACAAAGATAAGGTCTTAGAGACGTTCCAATGGCAAGTACACCCGGCACATGAGGTGTGTAGAAGCAGTCACCCCTTAACTGTGGAGATACAATGGAAGACACTAGTCAGTAACTGAAACCTTGGACACTGTTACTCTATGCACTCCAAAATTTCCTCCTATGTATCTATATTTATCAAAATTTAATTTATAATTAAACTTTAACTATAAATTAATTATAATAATTAATAATTAATTGAAATATATAACTAATATATTATTTAAATATATAATTAATATATAATATATAACATAATATAATTTAAATATATAATTAAAATAATTTAATTATTAATTAATTATAATTTGGGTAAGAGATTAACAGCAATAGCTAGTAATAAATAGAATAATTAGTAATAAAACAGCTGAAACTGCAGATAAGGAAAGACTAATAGAAATATCTAACAAACATCACTAAGACACTTATGTAAGCAATTTGCATTTGCTGGTATGTCAAAGAAAACAGGATTAGGAGTGAGCACTCTAATTAATGCAGTATGTAAATGCCGGTGCCACAGAAGCCAAGGGAGTTGGAATATAGATAGTTGTGATTGGCTGGATGAACTCTTAACCACTGGGCCAACTCTCTAGTCCCTCCCTCTCGTGTTTCATCTGGGGCTCTAGCTCAGCTTAGAAGCTCATGCTCACCTCTTGAACTTGCTACCATAATGTCGGCTCAGCTGTTGGAATGTCCAATAAGAAAAGATTGACCTTTGTAATAACAAGTCCCACATGCTTTTCTATTACTACACACACAGAAATCACTAGTACACTAAAATTGTATCTTCTAACCTATGAATTGCTGGAGAAGTTCTACAAGTTTGAAGCTGTCATGAAAACCATTTGTATCATCCATTGACTAATAACTTTTCTAAATCTTTTAACATGAATAAAATGAGGAAGTAGTTACTACTTACACATTTTATTTTACAGATGAAGAAACATTAGAGATTAGTAATATAAACCTTCCAAAGCAATGAGGCCAAGATCTCCTTAGGTTCTAGCACCAGACAGCCTGCTCCATGACTTAACATAATCTCTTGGACTAGCTAATTCATGTCTAGATGAGTCAATGTCCTTATCCATAAAATGAGGGAAACTGTAACCCTCAGCTCACTGCCTGACCCATAGGATGCATGCTTGTATGTGCAAGCATGTGAGAAAACACACACACACACACACACACACACACACATGCATGCACATGTGTGCTCACATAAACACATACACTCAACTTTTATGTTTAACAATTAACCATACATGAGATCCTAGAAATATAGGAGAAACTCTGGCTTGTGACAGATTTTTCTTTTTACTAACATATGTGGACTAACAAAAATAAGCACCCACAAAGGTCATTACCCATTTGAGTGCCATACGCTGTTTGGTCCAATTGGATCAGGTATAAAGCACTGATTCACCATTGCCTCCCGCATGACAGTTTAATGACCGCTGCCTGCACCAGGCCTGCCAGCCTTAGAGGCATTATCTATGTTCTCCTTTTATGTCTTCCAATTTAAAAGTAATGAGCTGCCACATCCTTCACTCAATTCACAGCAACTTGTATGTTTTGGCCCAAATGAAGGCCTTACTTATCAACAGAACTGTGGAGAGTGAACTAAGAATACCCTTGTTCAGTTTTTGTTGTTTATTAAGTCCAACTGTATATGCCCTCGACTTGATTTACAAGGCTAATTTTTATTATGTAAAGAACTGTATTAGGGGCTGGAGAGATGGCTCAGTGGTTAAGAGCACCGACTGCTCTTCCGAAGGTCCTGAGTTCAAATCCCAGCAACCATATGGTGGTTCATGACCATCCGTAACGAGATCTGACGCCCTCTTCTGGAGTGTCTGAAGACAGCTACAATGTACTTACATATAATAAATAAATAAATAAATAAATAAATAAATAAATCTTAAAAAAAAAAAAAAACTGTATTAGAAAAGCACAACCTTATTGTGAACGTTTGCCCTTAATACTCTAGTGCTTCTTGAAGGCAGATACTGTGAAGCTGCCTGTCTGCCTGTTCTGTACGCTGTGTACCAATCTACATACTAGTCAGACTATAACTTATTTATATAGTCTATATATAAAAATCGGTATAATTTCAAATACAAAAGTCTGATATTTCAGATATAAACTGATATATCCCTGGAAAAAACATATTCCTCAGATTCAGTAAACTTAATAAGTTTTTTTTCCTTTGTTTTTATGTGTATGGCTGTTTTGATTGCATGTAAGTTTGTATACCACGTGTGTCCCTGGTGCTCAAGGAGGCAAGAAGGTGGCTTCGGATGCCCTAGAACTGGAAATACAGAGTTGTGAGCCACCATGTCGGTACTGGGAATTGAACCTTGGTCCTCTGAAAAAGCAGCCAGTGCTCCTAACTACTGAGCCATCTCTCCAGCCCAACTTAAAAAATTTTTTTTTTTAATTGAAAATAGAATCTTCTCTCATATAAAACATCAAGACCACGGATTCCCCTCCCTCTACTCCTCCCAGCTGTACCCCCTTCACCAAACTTCCCCTCTCCCCTAGATACACTCCCTGTTTCCCTTCAGAAAAGAGCAGGCTTCGAAGGGACAATAACCAAACAAGACAAAACAAGATAAAGTAAAGATAAAACAAGGTAAAACCCCTTATAGCAAAGCTGGACAAAGCAACTAAATAAAAACTTGGAAAAGAGTTCCAAGTGCAGGCAAAAGAGTCAAAGAGACAGCCACTCACAGTTAGGAATCCCACAAAACACCAAGCTAATAGCTTAACATACACAAAGTAATGCCTACTCCTTTATTGCTCGGTTTCTGCTTTAAGGCACCATCACACCCATCAGAAACTTTTCCTGCAGTGTGAGTAGCATAGGCTACAATCTACCCAGCTGCTCTTTCTTGGTGACTCCAGAGGCTTACCTTGTAGAAGATTGACTCTGCAGTGACTATGGTAGAAACAGATTCAGGAGCTTTGATAGGCTACAAGAAAACAGATGCAAACACATTTGTGTACCTATATAGTATATATGGCCATTTTCCCCTCTATATGAAAATTACATAACTTGAAAAAACCAAAACACTGTTATTTAGTGACAGAAATTATACATCAACACACACACACACACACACACACACACACACACACACACACACACACA
>JADRCC010550610.1:0-16767 GCA_019843855.1 Hylomyscus alleni
TTTTTTTTTGCTAAATCCAAAAAACCTGGTCTACACTTAAGGACATTTTGCCAATTCTCAAGTTCTTCAAATACACAAAAGCTACAACATTTATGTAAGAAAGACATTACATTCCAGCACTGTGTTATCTAGACCCAGGATACACCATGGGTTAACAACTGTTTCCACTCTTAGAGGTAGGTACTTTGTTTACAAGTCTACCAACCACCACCCAAAACATAGCACTGACTAGCATTTTTATTCGAAATTTCCCCTTACATATAACCTTGTTTAAAAGCAACTCTGGTTTAAGAGTGATCTAAGGGTTTGAGATGTGGAATGCAAAATTTTCCCCAGCAAGGACGAAGTTCTAAGTTCAATACCCAATACAACCCACCGAAGACTTCGAAGTAACTAAGAAAAAAATGTTGACTACTAGCCGGGCGGTGGTGGCGCATGCCTTTAATCCCAGCACTTGGGAGGCAGAGGCAGGCGGATTTGAGTTCGAGGCCAGCCTGGTCTACAGAGTGAGTTCCAGGACAGCCAAGGCTACTCAGAGAAACCCTATCTCGAAGAAAAAAAAAAATGCTGACTACTAATGTGAAAAAGTTTTCTGAAGTAAATGACAAACTTAATCCTGACTATAAATAAAAATATCCTACATTGATGACTTACAATGCTAGTTTACAGGCAAGATCACAAATTGGCTTCGTGGTGAAAACTGAATAATTTAAAATCACGCTTTGAACATTTAATAAGTTCATCTACCTGATGTGTTTTATTCAACTTATTCACGTACTTCTGTGAATTACAGTCATCAAGGAGGTAAATTTTAGCAGTTTAAATAAATACACCATCCAGTGTCCCTAACACAGAAATTAAATGTCTTATTCAACTATGTAATGTCAAGAAGCTTAATCGGCTCAGTACTTCTGCCCAAGTGATGTTTTCTAAAACTCTATTATTAACAGAATTCTTCCCTTTTATAAATCTAGTAGGTTCTGGATGTTTTACTCTAAGCCTTTACTAAGAGATAAAAGACACACTAACCACCCCAAAAAACTTAAAACCTAACACAAGCTAATGAGAAACAATTCCTTTCAGGAGCACGTGGCAGTAAGAGGCATTTTAACATAATAGCAATTTTAAAGATTCACAGGTTATTCTACACCTACTCGCTATTGATTTTTCACTTTCTTAGCCTGTAATCGCTTTGCCTTTTCACCCACAATAAGCCAGCAGTGTAGAAGAATGCTAAAATCAAAACAACCGTAAAACTTCTAGGGCCCTGGGAGAGACCATTAACCGCCAATGAAGACCCGACCATGCTTTACGCACGTGCGGAGGAAAAGCTGCAGAGTGAGCTTCGCTGCTGGGACTTGACAGGCTGGGCACTCATTTCGCCCACGAGGCCCAGAGCAAGCAAAGCTCTATGACCTAGGGGCTCCAGGGAATTAGTTAGAAGAAGGGATCGAGACATGAGATGAGTTCTGCTAACGATCATTCTTTTTTCAGAACTCCCTCTAAAATGAGTGGGACCAAACTCTTCTCCTCCCCAACACTTTAATTCACGCCAGTAAGTTACAGTTAACTACTAACACGAGAGCGAAAGGGCACAGCGCAAACCGCACACGTGGGGACACAAACAGCAACTCCCTCCACTCTTTTTAACAGGGGCCCCGAACACAGACGCAGCCCAAGTGAAAACTCTTGAGCCCAGGCCTCTCCTTGAGGGTCCGCGCCATTGTGGGACAAGATGGCAGGGCAGGAGCCCACAGCAGGCAAGCGGCAGCCAGGACCACGCCGGGCAGGAAGCAATGCTCGCGCTGCTCCCGGGCGCTTTGAGCTAGGAGATGAGCGCCAGGCAGGAATCGGCGGGAACGCCCGGGCCGCCCTCTCGGAGCACGCTCAAGTCTGCCTGCCCGAGGCGGGAAGGCTCCCGCCGAGCCTGCGAGCGGCGTGGACTTGGGACCAGCCACGCTCCCGGTACCCGTGAGGGGCTCCGAGGGATCTGCGGCCCCTCCAGCTGCACGAGCAAGCGGCGGCGCACGCCCCCGTCCTGCCCGCCGGCCCCGGCTCCCCACCGCCTCGCCCGGCTTTACCTTCTTTCTTAAGCGCCACCGGCGGCTGCGTCTCCTCCTTTTTGTCAGCCACGCCGACGCTGGGGGGCAGCGGGTTCTTGCGGTCTTTCTGGGACTCTTTACGCAACTGTTTGCCTGCCGCGTTGGAGTTGGTCTGGGCCGCGGCCTGAGCCGCGCTCTTGGCCCCTGGGCCCCCAACGCCGCCCCCGCCGGCTTCTTTTTTCTTGTTCTCTGCTGCCTTCAGTACCTCGAAAGGGTCCGATTCGTCGTCAAATAGCTGGTCGAATCGGTTGGTGACCACGCAGCCGAAGCCTTCCTGTAGGTGCCCA
This sequence comes from Hylomyscus alleni, assembly GCA_019843855.1. Classification (NCBI taxonomy): domain Eukaryota; kingdom Metazoa; phylum Chordata; class Mammalia; order Rodentia; family Muridae; genus Hylomyscus; species Hylomyscus alleni. The sequence continues at coordinate 2,390 of JADRCC010550610.1, forward strand.
GGCATGATGGTGGCTCGGCGGCGCGTTCCTCCACGGATTGCAGCGGACCGCGCCGAGCCAAAAGCGCCTGCTTCAGCTCTTCCCACAAGATGGCCGGGCCGAGAGAGGGGGGCCGCCTTCTCTTCCGGCGCCAGGCACACATCCGGGAGCGGCCTGTGCCGCACAGCACCATGGGGCGTGTAGGCCACAGCTGATCATCCGGAGGTGTCTGCCTACTCCCGAACCACAACTCCCGGCGTGCACCGCGCAGCAACTCTTCGCGCGCGCCTGAGAGGCGGGATCTCAAGGAAAGAGTGCGGCGTGCTCGCTGAAGGTGGGGAAGCGAGTACGGGGCGGAGTTGTGCCACCTGCTCTTGTCACCCTTAAACTCTCGGTCTTTAGCTACCTCTGAAAACAGGAAAACGTGAGGGCGGCTTCTGCTCACGAAAGCATTCTCTATCTTTGGTTTCACCCACTCCGTCTCCGCCCGAGGACTTTCTCCACCTTTCTGGGAGGGTCAAGGTGACTCCCAGACCTAGTAACTGGAGCCTCAAAAACTTCCGGGGGGTGGGGGGGTGCCACACTAGCCTCCGGTAGGTTGCGACTGCACACAGTTGCACGTCCCTGACTGTTGGGTTTCTAGAGCTGCCCTCTACCCTTCGTAACGAATCAGGGCAATTCGGTTTAATGTGGAACGGAATTCCAGGGTTGCTCTCGCCGGGACGTGAGTCTGCGTGGCAGAACGAATCCAAAAGAGGAGTTGAACTAATTGGGTTGCGCGCCTTTTCCGGTCATTGCAACCACGCTTCAAGAGCTGTTGAGTCCTGATTGCAATACTGGACGCCCGGCAGTTCGTCTAAAACAGTGTTTGTGGAAACACTTTCTAGAATCCACTCGATTAATGGATCCGTCGGTATCTGATCAGCCAAAACTTAAGACGCAGCAGTGTTAGTAAAATGTGCTCCAGAACCGGAGGTGGTGGCGCACGCCTTTAATCCGAGCATTTTGGAGGTAGAGGCAGGCGAATCTCTGAGTTCAAGGCTAACCAGGTCTACAGAGCAAGTTCCAAGACAGCAGGGATTACATGAGGGGGAAAAAAAAAAAAGAACACCTGTCTCCAGCTCCCAAAATGTGCTCAAGAGGAAATGTTTTATAGTACATTGAATAGTATGTGTGAAGAGAGGAAACTTATTTAGTAATGTCATGCTAACTCTGACATTAGTTGGGAACCTTAAATCCCACTAAGGCAATCCAGCCCCAATACACACTATAATTTTCAATCTTTTCCATTGATACAGGATGTAATAGAAAACATATCTCAGGTACCAGGTGCTAGGAATGTTTCATCCTCGCATCATTTTAGATAAATAAGTATCCCTTTCTCACAGTGATGAAATGGTCAGAAGTGATAAGACTTACTAAGGTCACACTTAGCTAGTGCTAGTGGCAATCTTTTAGCTGCTCTATGAGACTGCTGACATCAGTTCTGTAAACCATTCTCTGTCCTGATAGAAGTTTAGTGCTGAAATTCCAATAAATAATCAGGTTTAAACAACATGGTTGAAAATAATAACAATAATAACAATTTCTGAGCACATTTAAGTCAATGCCTTGAGGAAACTAGAATATGGAGTTATATTACAGGCATCAGCAGTATGCCTCTTGATTTTCTTATGTTCTGTCCTCCTTAATGCCAAAATCACTTATTTCTGCATTGCTTCATTTCCCACACATCCACACTCCCTTACTCTACTACAGCTTGTGTCTCTTAACCCAATGCCCAACCAGCAACTCTTAGCCATACTCTTTCTACCCTTTGAAAGTAGCTTAAGAACAATGCGCAAGACCATACTTTAACAAACCCTTTCTCTTCTCGAAGTATAGTAACTACCTTTTTTCAGACTACTGCCACAATAACAATATTAAGAGCTAAAACAGTATTTTACTATATGCCTAATGCTTTTTACATATGAGATCTCATTTAGTCCTTGCTTGCTCTGTGACTAAGTATTAGTCTCATTTTAAGATGAAGAAACAGAGGAGTGGGGATGTCTCTCAGTAGTAGAACATAGCACATGTGAGGTACATGTTCAGTCCTCAGAGGAAGGGTGGAGGGGGAGAAGTGAAGAAAATGGAGCACAATGAGGTGAAGTTACTCTCCCATACCTCAGTATAGGAGATGGAGAGGGCCTCTGCTAGTCATTTTGTATTAATTCCCTTAAACAGATCTTCACATGTACCAAGCATTGTTTGTCCTAAGAATATAGATTAAACAGAGAGTTAAGATACCTAGATATGTATAAGACTAACATACTTGTTCTCAGAATTTTACCTGTTGTGTAAATGTTAGGAATAAACATTTGAGAGAATAGTGAGAATCTTTAAAGGACTTATAAATCTAGATTTTGGTTAATGCAGAAAAAGTTTAAGGCCCATTTTTAAAGTATACAAATAAAACCCAGAGTGGTAAATCTTTTACATCTTAAAATCTACTATTGAGTTATTATTATACAATTATTAGCACTAACTTTGCCTTTATCCTAAGAAATTAAAGTGGTCTTTAGAGCAAGTATATAGGTCAGTGGTAGAGCATTTGTTTAGTATATAGAAGATGCTGTGTTTGATTCCAGCACCACAAGTCCACAAAGTATACACACATACAGACTTTAAATAAAAATCCTGGGTTGGTAAGATCACTCAGAAAGTAAAGGTACCACCAAGACTGACAGTTTGAATCTGTCTCCTGGATCAACAGGATGAAAGGCAAAAAGGGACTCCCATAGTAGTTCTCTGATCTCCACACTCATGCTGTGGTACATTCACACTCAAACACACATACACACACATAAATAAATAACAGATATAAGTGTTTCTTAAAATGCCTAAAGAACGTCTGCTGCCATGAGTGAGAACATTTATAGGATAATCCTCACAGCAAGAGCAGAGGAGACTCTCCAACTCTTCAAATCAGACTCCACAGCATTACGTGACCCACATTATATTCTCATAAGTAGACTCATGGAACATCACAGTTTTTATGTATAGCAAGCAAGCTTCTCTTGAGATTCTATCAGTAAATGTGAAAACTATCCAAGTACCTTGATTAAATATACAGTTTATGTGTCTAATCCTGGCCTAATAGGAAAATAGCAAAAAGCACTTGCTGTTTTGATGCTAGTACTCAATTTTCAGCCCTGTTGAGATCTTGTTTTCACACATTTCTTTGTGCATGCATGTGGACACACGCCTTCATGCAAGCACACGTGGAGGCAGAGGTTGATGCTGGGAGTTGTCCTCATTCACTGTCCTCATTCACTTCTTCCCGTTGCTTTTTGAGATAAGATCCCTCGGTGAACCTAGAGCTCACTGATTGGCTCGACTGGCTGCCTAGCAAACCCCAGAGGTTCTCTGTAGTCCTCCTTGTCAGTGCTAGAGTAACAGATGCACTCAGCTTCTCCCTGGGTGCTGGTGACTGAATTCAGGTCCTCATGCCTTCCCTGCAAGCACTTTACTGGCAGCCATCTCCCCAGTTCTGTTTACACATTTCTTAACAATCTCAATCCCCCGTTACTGTAACTATAATTAATAACTAACAACAGTTCTTTTAGCATTCACTATGTTCTTGACACTGGGCTAAGTACGTTATATGCCTCATTTTCTTTTTTTCTTTTTTTCCTTTTTTTTTTTTTTTTTTTTTTTTTTTTTTTGGTTTTTTCGAGACAAGGTTTCTCTGTATAGTTCTGGCTGTCCTGGAACTCACTCTGTAGACCAGACTGGCCTCGAACTCAGAAATCCACCTGCCTCTGCCTCCCAAGTGCTGGGATTAAAGGCGTGTGCCACCACCACCCGGCCCTCATTTTCTTTAGTTCTAAGAATAACTTGAAATAGTACTATTACCTCCCACATTTTTTTTTAGTTTTTTTTTTCTATTATTCACTTTACATGTACAGGTGTTTTGCCTTGCTTGTATGTCTATGCACCACCTGTGTACCTGTGTCCTGTGTCCGAGAAGACCGGAAGACAGCATTGGATCCTCTGGTATTGGAGTTACTAAAGTTTGTGATCCTTCATGTGGTTGCTATGAATTGAACCTATACACACTCCTCCTCTGAAAGAGGCACATGCTCCTAACTGTAGAGCCATCCCTCCAACCCCTCTAATCTTTTACGTTTAGTGAAACTGAGTTTAAGTACGATGACAAATTCATACTGACTCAAGTCCAAACAGTAATAAGTAGATTTATTTATTTTTATCATATATGCATTAATGTTTCCCTGCACGTATGCATGTGCGCCACAGAGGCTAGAAGAAGGCAGTGGAACCCTTAGAACTGGAATTACAGATGGTTGTGAGCCAACATGTGTGTGCTTGGAACTGAGTTCTGTCATTGTGGAAGACAAGAAGTGCTCTAAACTGCTGAGCCATCTCTCCAAACCTAAACAGTCTGGTCTTACAGCTTAGGAGTAGCCCAGTCTCTGTAATTGTGAGGACCATAGTCGAGGAAAGAAATCTATATTTATTTATTGTTACCACATGTACCAAAAATGAAGCTATAATTCTGTTCTAACAGAACACACTGGGAAGAAGCAGGAGACTGCTACAGTTTTAGTGTTTACCTAATGTATAATTCATTTTTAAAAATGAACACATTAGTGATGGTTGTTATGAGAGGGGCTAATCTTCTGTGTATGAGGATGGAATGCTTTCAGCATAATAGTGCTAGCCTGGGTTCTTGCTAAAATTAGAGACTATCAGAGCTAAAAACAGAAATATTGTGCTGCCTATTTTGCTACCTTAAACAGACTTCAAAGGGTGAGCCTTTTGCTTTTAAATTTTAGTTCTTTTTGTCCTCTATTATGCTTTAAAAAAAAAAAAAAACAACTAAGAACAGTGTTGACAAATCCCACGAAGCTGATGTTATAATCACACCTACAGTCAGTCCCAGCACTCGGGAGGGTAAAGCAGGAGTGCTGGCGTGATTTCATGGCCAGCCTGGGCTGCAGAGTGATACTTTGTCTCAAAAGAACAAGATAACAAACAAAACCCAGAAAAGCAACATACTAAGGTATAATTCATTCACTATGTTACCCATTTATCTAAAGGGTACTGCTGTGTAGGTTTTTTTTAGTGTATTTTTACTATTTTCACACAGCTGAGACCATCCATTGTCCTCAAGCCTAGGCAGTCACTAAGCTGCTTTTGTCTGTGGGTATCCTTTCTCTACATAGAAACAGAATCATACAGTCTATAGTAGTGTTGTGGCTGGCTGCCTTCTCTCACCTATGTAATGTTTTCCAAGGTTTACACTTGTTGTAGCATGAATTAATACTTCACTGCTTCTTATGACTGAATAATGTTCCACTGCATGAATAGACTGCATTTTATCTCTCTCTTCTTTCGAAATCATTACATATGTGATATTTGGATTTTGGAGACAGGGTTTCTCTGTGTAGCCCTGGCTGTCCTGGAACTCACTCTGTAGACCAGGCTGGCCTCGAACTCAGAAATCCGCCTGCCTCTGCCTCCCAAGTGCTGGGATTAAAGGCGTGAGCCACCACCGCCCTGCTTTATCTCTCTCTTTTTCAAGTTGACAGAAATTTAGGTATTTTCACTTCTTGTCATTCACAAGTAATACTTTATGAATGTTGACTTGCAGATTTTGTGTGACTATATGCATTCAGTTCTCTGGGATATTTCATTGGATATAACAAAGTATCATTTCTGGGTTACATAGTAACACTGTGCTTAACATTTTTGAGGAACTGTTCATCTATTTTCCCAAAAGGCCACTCCGTTTAATGGCCCACCAACAATGAAGGAAGCTCCAGACCTTCATATTTTGCCATGGCTTGGTCTGTTTTTGGTCATAGCCATCCTGCTGAATATGGCATGGGGTCTGTGTGTCTTGGATTTGCATTTCCCTAAGAGCTGGTGGAACTGAGTGCCTTCACTCCTGCTTAGTGCCCCCTCTTACATATTCTTTAGAAGATGTCTGTTAAGATTATTTGTCTTTTAATAATTTCTATATTTATCTTTTGTTATGTCGTAGAACTTCTTCATATGCTTTAGATGGTTGTCTCATCAGATATATTTCCTGCAAATATTTTTTCCTATTCTGTGGGCTCACTTTTTACTTTCTTTTCTCTTATTATTTTCACATAAAGTCTTTTATTTAAAAGATCATTCCAGGTCCAACAAGATGGCTCAGTAGGTAAAGTCCCTTGCTGTCTATAACTTGAGTTTGATTCCCAGGACCCATAAGATAGAGACAACTGACTCTGACAAGCTGTCCTGTGACCTATACACACTTAGTGAGTGTGCTTCCACCAACCCCACAAGTAAAGAAGTAAATAAATAAATATACTAAAACTAGATTTTAAAATTCCCAAAAGTGATCACAAAATTCCATATCCTTAGATTTACTTTCTGTATTAAAGCTGGATATCTGTGTTTAGAATTCTAGTCTTACATTTGAAAATATGAAATGCTTCCTACCGTCCTTGTGTCTGAGTGATTACAGTTTTTCCATGTTTTGTTTTGTTTTTTTATCCAATCATAGTTCATGTGTTATTGAAGCCAATGCTGACTTTTGACTTTCTCAGTATCCTTTGAGGCATAAAAGGATCTTTTGATGAGGTACTTTTTTTTTGAGATACTATTATTTTTGTTTTGTTGATCATGCTTCTGTTATCTCAACAAGGATTTGCCCAACCCAAGTCTACAGAAGTTTTCTTCTATGCCTTCTGCTATATATTGCCTGTAAGACCACTCAAGAGGTAGACAGGCACAAGGAGCCTGTCTTAAAACACCAAGGGTTGTAAATATAACACAGTGGGAGCATGCTTGCCTTTTAAGAAATTATTAGCTTTAGGTCTTGGGATTCTAGGTATCAAATTCTAGTTATCAAGTTTATATGGCAAGCACTTTTATCCATTAACTAATTTCCTCCCCATAAGTTTTTCAGTTTAAGTGCATTCCTCAATGTTCTCAGTGCGTCTATAGAAAGCATTTTGAAAGTAATAGATTTCATACTTCCTGCTTTTGTGTACTTGTAGTCATTCAACAACTGTATGGTTTAATAGTTATTTAATTCAACAGCTGCTAAACATAGTCCAGAGTATTGTTCTGATTTAACAGATTCTGTGGGGAGCAAAGATCTCTATTATCTGTTTGTTTATTATTATTATTTTTGAAAATAGTTTCTTTTTTTGTTTTGTTTTGTTTTGTTTTGGTTTGGTTTGGTTTGGTTTGGTTTGGTTTGGTTTTTAAAGACAGAGTTTCTCTGTTGTAGCCTTGGCTGTCCTGAAACTCATTCTGTAGACCAGGCTGACCTTGAACTCAGAAATCTGCCTGCCTCTGCTTCCCAAGGGCTGGGATTAAAGGCGTGTGCCACCACTACCCGGCCGAAAATAGTTTTTATACAATATATTTTGACTATAATTCTTCCTTCCTCAGTTCCTCCTAGCTCCTCCCTGCCTCCTAGCACACCCAAATCCACACCCTTTTTTTTTTGTTCTCTTTCATTAGAAAACAAATAAGCATATAATAGTAAAAGATAAAAGCAAAGGAGCAAACAGGATAAAAAGAAAAAAAAACACAAGAAATACAGATATACATAGAAATACACACATTCTCAAACTGAAATTAAAAAAAAAAGAAATTATAACATATAAGCAAAAGACCAATAGGATAAAAATAAATTAAAAATAAAAATGCCCAAATAAACACTATAAAACCAAAAACAAACAACAAACGAAAATAGTAGGTTCACTTTGTTTTGGCCATCTTCTGCTGGACATTGGACCTAGCCTTATGTGTGGCTGGTATCCCAAGTGGGACTCCATTGGAGAAATAGAATTTTTCATTGGCAAGCAGTTATCAATTGGAGATAGCTTCTGAGCTAGGGATGTGGACTTATGTCCATTTCTACTCTAAGAACGGGGCCCCATTAGGCCCTGACTTGTGCAGGCCCTGTGCATGCTGTCACAGTCTCTTGAGTTCATATGTATTAATCCTGCTCTGTTTAGGAAGGCCTTGTTTCTTTAGCATCTTCCATCTCCTCTGGCTCTTACAACCTTTCTACCACCTCACCCACGGTGTTACCTGAGCTCCGAGAGAAGGGACTTGATAGAGGCATCCCATTTCAGACCAGGGGTTCCAAGTTCTCTCACTCTCTACACATTGTCCAGCTGTAGGTCTTGATATTTATTTCCATTTACTACAGGAGGAAGCTTCTCTAATGATGGCTGAGCAAGACATTAATCTATGGATATAACAGTTAGAAGTCATTATGTTGCTACATTCCATTACCAGATGAGTAGTATTTGGCTTCCCTCTAGGTTCCTGGAATATATACTGTATACTCGTATGAGGATCTCCCTCCTGCAACAGCTGTCAGTCATCAGTAGCTCCTTAGTAAAGAAGGAACAAACAAAAATGAATATCACCTGGCATAATGGCACATGTTTTTATTCCCGACACTCAAGAGGCAGAGGCAGAAGCAGGCAGATCTCTGAGTCTGAGGCTAGCCTGGTCTACATAGCAAGCTCCAGGCTAGCCAAGAATACAAAAATAAATACATACATACATACATACATACATACATACATACATGCATGCATACATACCCATGGAAGTTTGAAGATATCAGATCCCCTGGAGCTGGAGTTACAGGCAGTTGTGAGCTGTCTGGTGTGGGTACTAGGAACAGAATTGAGTTCCTCTACAAAAGCAGCAAGCGCTCTTAATCACTGAACCATTTTTCTAGCACCAGAATGCAATTAGGATATCACTGCCCTTCCAAAGCCCACTCTAGTCAATCATTACACTCCAATTGTCTCCAACACACCTTTTCTCTGTCTCCGTGGTCAACACTCCAATGAAAGTCTTCATTTCTCAACAGGAGTGTTACATAACCGGAGCTGTGACTGTAGATCTAATCTCACCTGGATTATTTTTTGTCCCGTCATCCGTAGAGGGAAAGCTTGCTTGCCAGTTACCAGACGTCTACCTTGTTACATTACTTATTATAAAGCATTGTCATTGTTTGCTTTTCTTTTGGCTTCTCCCAGTACTTTATAAATATTGGTAGTGTTGTCTAACTGTTATACTCCCACCTTCCACTGCTTAGTGAGTGTAAAAACGTATCTACTGGGGCTGGAGAGATGGCTCAGTGGTTAAAAGCACTGATGCTCTTCCAGAGGTCCTGAGTTCAATTCTCAGCAACCCCCTGGTGGCTCACAACCATCTGTAATGGGATCTGAGGCACTCTTTTGGTGTTTGTCTAAAAACAGCTACCATGTACTTACATATAAATAAAAATAAATAAATCTTAAAAAAGAAGTGTCTACAGCAGCCTGGTGTGGTTCTAAACACCTTTAATCCCAGCACTCTCCAGACAGAAGCAGATAGGTATCTGTGACTACTAGGTCAGACTACAAGGCCTGATCTACAAATTGAGTTCCAGGAGAGCCCGGACTGTTACACAGAGAAATCCTATCTCAAAAAAAAAAAAAAAAAAAAAGTTTACTGCTGAACAAAGGAGCCTAGTAGAAACTAGACTGAATCCTTTTCCTTCTGAGCTTATTTCTTTTTTCTTTTTTTAATTTTTTTTTTTTTTTTTTGGTTTTTCGAGACAGGGTTTCTCTGCTTTGCCCTGGCTGTCCTGGAACTCACTCTGTAGACCAGGCTGGCCTCGAACTCAGAGATCCGCCTGCCTACCTCTGCCTCCCAAGCGCTGGGACTAAAGGCATGCGCCACCACCACCCGGCCTGAGCTTATTTCTTGTTCTTCAATATCTGCTCAACAGGATCTCAGCATGCCAAGCAGGTTTTCACATATTTCATATGGATATAAAACTCGTAATAACTATGTGAGGACAGCATTATCATTTATTTATTTTATATCTGGGACCAAGGACGCAGAGAGGATAAATAATAAGTTGTTGCATGACCTTGGGCCAGTGATCTGCAAGGCCACAATTCAAGCAAAGTCTTTTGGTTCCTAACACCCCGAAAATTATTTCGTATCACCGTGGGTCTTTAATTGCTTGTCAAGTGATGAAATTAATGAATATGATCCTTTCTAGCATCTACAGGAGCCCTGGGGAAGGCATGCACAGACCCATGCACTCATCTGCCCATGGAGGCCACAGGACAAACCTTGGCTATCATTATTCTTCTGCCACATACCTTTTTAAAAAGATAAGCGCAGAGAGCATAGCCAACGGTCTGTAAGACATACAGCAAGTAGGATGTCCAGACAAGATTTGTCTTCTGAATATGCTCGGTTACTCTCACCAACACACCTCAAAGTATCACGCTAAAATAAAATTTAAACAGACATCTCATCAACGAGGGAGCAATTCTTTGGGCAGAAATCCTGCTGCAGGGTTCCACTGGGGATTCTTCTCTGGTAAGGACGCTTCGGAAGCTTTCAGGCTTCAACCCACGTCTGCCATTATGTGGCAGGCTGGGAGGATGGCACTGACGGAAGTCCAAGAGATCTTTGAGAGAGTAGGCCAATGGCTAGAGATGACAAGCAAACCTGTGTAGAGCCAGGATCACTGCTAAAAGTTCAATGATCACCAAAGCAAGGGCCAAGCACAGAGTCTCAAGTGCTCTTACCAGTGGGTATCAACACAGAGGATTGGCGAGGTCACGTCTCCAGAACACAGCAATGAGATCCTAGAGACCATTTCTAAAGTTTCAATTTTTGTGTCATTTCTTTGAGAAGTAGGTTTGCACTATTAGGGCTACAACTTGGGGCACCCCTAGCACAGTTACACCATTTTAGGCTTAGCTCATTAGAATATCAAGGCCTGTCTTGGACTATTTCTGAGCTGCCTGGTGACCTGTCAGGGACTTGTTTCTGAGGCCTAGCTCTTATCAGAGCTACCTGGTGGCAAACTTCTCTCTCACTTATAGTATATTATTCCTAGTAACACAAAATGATTTCTAAGCTGCACAAAAAGGTTTTTAAGTTATGTTCCTTACAGTAGGATTTCTCAGTGGACTAAAACTTGCTAGATAAGCTAAGTTGGCTAGCCATTGAGCTCCAGATATCTGCATGTCCCCACCTCCCCAGGGCTCAAATTACAAGTCAGCCATTACACTTAGCTTCCTTTGGTAGGTTCTGGATATCAAACTCAGACCTTTTTGATTTCAAGGAAGCACTTTACCTATTGAGCTATCTCCCCAGCTCTCCCTCTGTCTTTGAAAGCAGTAAAGCTAAAAGCAGCATGTGTTAACAGGCATGCATTTCATATCTCATATGAAAAATGTTTCATATTTCCTTGCAAATAGTTAAAGTATTTTGAGAGTTTCTGGTATCTGACAGTTAATAAAAGTGTTATAAATTTCCTTGCAGATAGCTAAAGTACTTTGAGAGTTTCTGGTATATGACAGCGGAAGCATTGTGAGTTAGCAGATTGTTCGGGGAGGTGTCAGAGCACGGTATAGATGTGAGATTGTTCTAAAATAAAGTCTTCTACTAAACAATCACACTACTTCATGCCGTTTGGCCTAGAGTGTAGACCTAAATGTCTCTAAGCCTTCTTTTCCTTGTTTGTTAAATAGGGAGGGATGTAGTTCTTAGGACTGTGAGTATTCAAAGAATTAACATTTTACAACACTTTACAAAACAGACTAGGGTGTGGCTAACAGAATTGGGAGTGGTTAGAGAGAAGGTTTAGGGTTTAAGAGCACTTGCTGCTTTTTCAAAGGACCTCGGTTTGTTTCTCTGTACCCACATGGTGGCCCATCTACAACTCTAGTGGTTGTTTTGTTTTCCGATCTTTACAGACACACTAGATACACATGGTGCACAGACGTACCATGACAGGGAAAGACAGTGCAGAGGTTGGCTCCTTCATCTTGTATTCTTGTTGAGGCTATTTCAGGTTGAATGAGAGTTTGATCTCCCTAACTGGGAATCCTATGGAAAATTACCCAACTCTATTTCTAGGAACCCAAGGTCAAGATCCCCCCTGCCCCCATAACTTATTTTAGTTTCTGTTAAACTGCTTGCTTGTGCAAACCTCCCCCTGCAGCTGCTGAGCAAGATTCAGGGATGTGGATTTAACCTTTCAGAGTCCCTTAGTGTAAATGCTTGGGGCTATACTTGGGTCCCCGAATACCTGAGTGTAATCCCAGCTGGCCAGAGTGAAGACTTTCAATCGACTACAAACTCTGTCTGAGTGGTCACTTCTGGTAAGCTCCCAATACCTGCACTAGTAAGGTCCCCAGAGATTGAACTCTGACATGTAGGGACTATGGGATACTCAGGAACAGGGAACAGTGTGCCAATTGGAGAGGACTCTTAGGAGGTACATACCCTGAGATGTTCCAGGGCTCTGGAGTAAATCATCACTGATCTCGCTGCCAAGTGCTCTAGAGGTACCCTGATGCTGCCACCCAAAAGGAAAAAAATGTTAAATCAAAACTCATCTTTTCTGAACTCCTAAGGAGGTACGTTTGGTCTGGAGGTATAGAAAACTCTTAGGCGAAGAGGACTTGGGAGGAACATAGAAGAGCATAGGTTGGCGACACCACACAAGGTATTATTCACAGATGGGAGCCATTTCATCCAAGACCAGATCGGGTAGACAGGGACAGTGGTACATGGTCCTGACCCAAGAGAAGATTATCTGTGCACAGTCTTGAAGCAAGTGAACCTCAGCTCAAATAGCAGAGCTTTGAGCTTTGACTCAAGCACTCCGCTAGGGGAAAGACAAGGCTATCACCATAAACACTGACAGCATATAGGCTGTCAACATGGCCCATGTCCACGGGTTCTGTACAGAAAGAGAAGATTGCTTATTTCAGCTAGAGTAGAAATCTTAGCCCTATTGGCAGCTATCTGTGTACCCAAGAGAGTGGCTATTGTCCATTGCAAAGGACATCAAAAAGGAATTCCCTAGAACTAAAGGCAATAGAGCAGCTGACTTGGCCACCTAGGAAATGGACCTGGAACCAGTGGGACCTCTCCAAGTCTCAGTAGCCCTGCTCAAGCCCAGTTTAGGACTGCTTGGGGCAAGATTGACTGGGCAAAACAAGAACTGGCCAAACAGGATAGGCAAGGATGATGAATGATGCTAGGCTGCAGGCCCATCCTTCCCACAGACCTGGGAAAGCAACTGGCTATGGATCTCCACCAAGTCATCCACCTAAGGGTCACAGAAAGTGTTGAATGCCACACACCCAGCTATTATGTTCCAAATCAGGGAAGACCGATTAAAGACCACCACCTCCCCCTTTAGATTAACTGCCTGTACCTGGGCTCAGGTAAATCCCAAGGGAGGAAGGAAGATCCCATAAGATCTCCTGGCCCCAAGAAATGGGCCTAGAAGACATTGGGAATTGGACTTTACAGAAACATGGCCTCGTGGTTTTGGCTACAAGTATTTGCAGGTGGTTGTGGACACAGAGATTGTTCCAATAGTTACTAAGGGCCTTCTTCAGGAAATAATTCCTAGGTTTAGACTGCCCTTAGCTTTGAGGTCCAACAGTAGCCTGGCCTTCACAGTCAAAGTGTCTCAAAATATGACAATTGGTAATTATATTGTGCATATAGGCCACCGCAGTCAGGTGGAAAGGATGGTTAGAACTCTTAAGGAGATTCTGGTCAAACTGGGACTGAAAATTTGCAAAAACTCAGGCCAACCTCCTCCTCTTTACCTTGCTCAGGGCCCAATGTACTTCTTACTGGGAGTGGCTTCCTCCATTTGAAACTATGCTTGGGAGACCATATCCCATCCTCCCCAAACTCCAAGATGGCCCCAAGGCAGCAGTGTTTAATCACTCCCTTTTCAAGTTCTTACAGGCTTTGCAGGAAGCTTGCCAGGCCATTGACCTGACTGTGAAGGGAATTCAGCCATCTCCCACCTCTGAACCCATCCACCATTTCTAGCCAGGAGACTTGGTTTGAATAAAGACTATACCTGCCTGGACCCTGGAGCCTGTCTGGAAGGGATCCAACAAGTCATTCTCATCAGCCCAACTGCTGTCAAAGCAGCTGATATAATCCCTAGAAAAAAGGCCACTGAGGATGATGACAGATGAACTGTCACTTGGACCCTGGACTTCTTAAAGATAAGACTGACCCAAGATTACTAACCTAGGTTAACCACCTGCCAACGATGGGTCATCCTGCCAAGTACAAAGCACCTCCATCATGCCTTCAAATTACTGGCTTGCTTGTACTAACAATTTGACTAAATGTGCCTCCTCTAACTCACTGAACAGTCACAGTCCCACTTTTTTTTTTTGTTTTGTTTTTTCGAGACAAGGTTTCTCTGTATAGCCTTGGCTGTCCTGGAACTCACTCTGTAGACTAGGCTGGCCTCGAACTCAGAGATCCACCTGCCTCTGCCTCCCAAGTGCTGGGATTTAAAGGCGTGC
>JADRCC010550618.1:0-11601 GCA_019843855.1 Hylomyscus alleni
GCAATTCTCAAATTCATTTGGAATTAAAAAAACCCAGGATAGCAAAAACTATTCTCAACAATAAAAGAACTTCTGGGGGAATCACCAGTCTGTCAGTTCTACCTCAAGACCCAGCTATACCACTCCTGGGCATATACACAAAAGATGCTCCAACATTTGACAAGGACTCATGCTCCACTTTGTTCATAGCAACCTTATTTATAAGAGCTAGAAGCTGAAAACAACTCAGATGTCCCTCAACAGAGGAATGGATACAGAAAATGTGGTACATTTACACAATGGAGTACTACTCAGCTATTAAAAAGAATGACTTTATGAAATTCATAGGCAAATAGATTGAACTTGAAAATATCCTGAGTGAGGTAACTCAGTGAGAAAAGAACACACATGGTATGCACTCACTGATAAGTGGATATTAGCCCAAATGTCCAGAATACCCAAGATTCAATTCACAGACCATGTGAAGCCCAAGAAGAAGGAAGACCAATGTGTGGACGCATCAGTGTTTCTTAAAAGGAGGAACAAAATACTCACAGGAGGAAATAAGGAGACAAAGTGTGGAGAGGAGACTGGAGGAAAGGCCATCCAGAGACTGCCTCACCTGGGGATCCATCTCATATACAGTCACCAAACCTGGAAGCTATTGTGGATGTTGGGAAGTGCTTCCTGACAGGAGCCTGATATAGCTGTCTCCTGAGAGGCTCTGCCAGAGCCTGACAAATACAGAGGTGGATGCTTGCAGCCAACCATTGGACTGAGTATGGGGTCCCTGATGGAGTAGTTGGAGAAGGGGCTGAAGGAGCTAAGGGGGTTTGCAGCCGCATGGAGAGAGCGACAGTGTCAACCCGCCAGAACCCCTGGGAGCTCCAGGGGCTAGACCACCAACCACCATCAGAACCCCCTGGGAGCTCCAGGGGACTGGACCATCAACCAATGAGCACACATGGAGGGACCATGGCTCAGATTGCATATGTGGCAGAGGGTGGTCTTGATGGACATAAGTGAGAGGAGCGGCCTTTGGGCCTGAGGGGGTTTGATGCCCCAGTGTAGGCAAATGCTAGGATGGGAAGGGTGGGTGTTGTAGAGACAGGGGAGGGCTGATGGGATAGGGGTTTTCTAAAGAGGAGAGCTAGAATTCGGAAAACAATTTATATGTAAATAAAGAAAATATCCAATAAACAATGAGGATATTAAAAAAAAATATATTAAAAAAAGCTTGAAGCCAGGTCCTTCAGAGGACCTGGCTTCAAGCTTGAGGACCTACTCTATGGGGTGCCCCAGGACTTCCTAATACTCTCTTGTGGTTTTGTTTGTTTGTTTTGCTTTTGTTTTGTTGGTTTTTTTTTTTTAGTCCCTGCATGCTTATAGTGCACAGGCATATATGCAGACAAAATACCTAACAAATGAAAAATTCATAAATAAATTAAAAGTTTTTCCTGCTATGAGCTCTCTGTTCTGCCTCTCTGTCTCTGTCTCTCTATGTCTCTTGTCTCTCTCCCTCTCCCTCTCCCTCTCCCCCTCCCCCCCCCTCTCCCTCTCCCTCTCCCTCTCTCTCTGTGTGTGTGTATAGTGATCATCAAATTGGGAGCTTTGTTTATTCATGCTAGGCCAATACACTGCAGCTGATATACTGTAACTGAGCTCATCCTCCAGGAAATAAAACGGCCCTGGTAAGCACAAATCTGAACTGGAAGAGTGGCAGAGGCACTGGATTAATTGGAGGGAAGGAAGGGAAGGGGAGAATGATGTAAATCCAGTATTCATATATGATGTTCTCAAAAACTAGACTCAAAATGATGTAAATCCAGTATTCATGTGTAATATTCTCAAAGACTTACTGTTAGGTCTGTTCCTTTTCAAGGTGTAGGAACCAACTAGTAGGAACAGCCTACTGAGGCTGTAGGAACAGCCACATCTCTAGGTTCACTAGGAGTGAGAAGCGGTTTGTATTTGGCAGAAGCTAAAGACAACTCAGGACTTGGTTTTAAAATCCGTGCAGCTGCTTGACATGGACTCCATCATCTGATGAACCGCACAGAGCCATGCTGGGAATCAACATTAATTCTTGATTCCAGTTTGAAAAGATTCATTCAAAAACTCTATTGCATTTCTCATATAACAGCACCCAAACAATACCCCGATGTAAATATTAAATGGGCTCCCGAGAATCAGAATTCGTTGTCCTGTTTGCTCATTGGTTTGTTTCATGTGTGCAAAACCTCAATTCTATCTCGGAAAATACCCTGGATGTCAAGGACTCCCAGGTGAGCGATGCAGTGTCCCGAGAGCTGACAGTGGAAACTGCTGCTGAGACCAGGCCTTGGTACAGCGACCTAAGGCAACCAGAGCATCTAGAGGAACGAGGCAGCTGTGGGCAATGTCCTTCCCCTTGACAGGAAGATGTGAGTGTCACTTTTGATTGATATCCAACCAACACTCGACTTTTGTCTCTTTTTTCCTCATAACACACCAAAGGTGTTTTACAGCGTCCTTGGGCTACATGTAAAGGAAAACAAGTAGTCTACACAAAGAAGGCATTCATTTAAAAAGTATTAACACATATATTATAATCTGTGGAAGGAGTAAAGCATTCCTCACCCCCCCATCCCCACCCCCACCCCAGCTTCTTCAGCTTCTGGTAGATTCAGAAACCTCTACAAAGCGAACTTTCTTTCTTTTGACTTGGGCACCACTCAAACACTAATACCCTAGCTCTGAATTTCAAACTCTCAAGAACGAAATTCCAAATGACCTAGCCAACCTTTCTCTTCTATTTGTCCTCCACATAATTCTTTGTACAACATGAGCTACAATTCTAAATCTTCAGAGAAATATTTTCTCACACACCCTGTCATGGGGTCTGGAGTAAAAGGCAGTCAAGTTTGGACTCTATGGAGTTATGTGGGATATTCTGCCATTGAAGCAAACATTACTTTAGCGTACAAGGGAAATTCTGGTTTTATTTATATATTATGGGAAAAATATATTAACTTCTTTGTCACTACAATACCAGTTAAACAGAGCACTCATTATTTTTATTGACCATTAGCTGGATATTAAATGCTAAAACTTCAGATAGTTTTCACTAAAAGTCAGTTCAACTTAAAAAAATTCATTTAGAATACTGATTGTTAATTTGAGAATTTGTCAACTTAAGACAAGGTGTCCACCGTGTCATTGTGTTAGTTCACTAGCTGGAGTCAGTAAAGTGGCTTAGTGAGTAAAAAGAGCTTGCCAAGCAAACCTGAGGATCTCTGTTCGAGTCCTGGAAACCACAGGATTGAGATAGAGCACATGAAAAGAGTGAGCATTCGGTTTAACTGGCATTTGGGTCTAACATGAAATGGGAGCTTAGTAAACCAAATAATATATTCTTGCCATTGTTGTTTCTTTAAATAAGGATGCTGACATTTTTGAAAGAAGAAAACCAAGAAATACTGTATAGGCGTCACTGGAAGAGGCCACGGGAGTTTTGTGATAGTGACACTTGGATTTTAAATCCCTTGAAGTAGATCCTACAATCACAATAATGATCTATATATACATCACAATGGTTAGATGTTACACGCAAATTTCATTGTTCATTCTGAATCTCAGTCTTGTTTTAAGGAAATTGTTACTTAAATGGAAACTGACAGTTTCCATCTAAGCCTCAGAAGAGGAAAGATGGCCCAAACTGAATCTAACACAAGCCAAGAACACTATTCAGGAAACAACCTCTAATAAGGCATTGATATCAATTCACTACAAACTTACTAAAATCTGAGTTATGCAAATGTACTTATTAATTTGACTAAAACAGGAGGAAAGAAGTTCTAGGATAGCATGTCCCAGCCACCTGGCCCAGCAACCTGTCTTTTTCTTATTCATTCAATGTTGAACCGTTGGCTGAATGAGTAGGCATGTCTAACATTTTCAAGTTAATTTCCTCCACTTGTTTTAGCACATAGTTATTAATATATCAAATCATAGCTTTGTACACACATACAGTTGTTATTATTTAGGGATACATCTGTTTTAATGTGCTGTGCCCACAGAGGAAGCTGTCATGTAATTGATCGGCAGAAGGGCATCTCAGTAATCTGGAAGCATTTTCCAGAGGAACTGATGTTGTAAGCAACCCTGATACTCTCACCATATTTTCTAGCTTCCTCGTCTGCCTTATTCTGTGCTGAAACTTTGGTGTGTCCATTCATTTATTTGCAATGTTTATTTTTGCCTGAAATGCTCTTACCCATGTGCTCCGCCTGGGAAAGTTTCTATCTTACAAGTTCAAGTTGGGGTCAGCTCCTAGGAAGCTCCCTTGTCCTCCTTCCCACGGTGCGGGAACCCCCTCTGCCCCGAGAGACTAATCTATTAATCCACTTCTCGTGGCAGATGAGTTTTTGAGTGCTGTCCTTTCCAAAAGGACATCAGCTCTTCAAGAAGGCCTCTGTTTGTTTCTAACACGTAGCTCAGAGTCTTACATAAGAAGGTTCTCAAATGCAGATTGATGGGCAATAGGTTCCTAAATGGAAGAAACACCTGACAAATCGGTCCTAATTCTTATACCACATGCTATATAATGTTAACTTTGAGTTATACTGGTCAGTATTCTATTTTTACATCTCAGTGTTGGAAAGAGCTTTACAAAGTCTGGAGTGGTGGCTCTGCAGTTAAGAGCACTTGCTGTAGCAAAGGATCTAAGTTTGGTTCCCAGCTCACAGCCATACATAACTCCAGTTCCAGGGACTCTGATACCCTTCTTCTGATATCCTCAAGTACACCTTGTGTACACGTGGCACACAAACAGACAAGCAGACAGACGCTCAAACACACAAAACAAAAAAATCTAATTTTTTAAAATAAGGAACTTTACAAGACTATTGATATTGAAATTTTAAGTGATTAATTAAAGTATTAAAATGTAATTTTAGTAATAGTCACAAGAAAAGAAGTTACAAGTCAAGGGCGTTAAAGGTTTTAAAGTTCGGGGAGCTTTTTCTATTAGTAATTGGGTTTTAAATGATAAATATAGGACCTCTCCTTATAACAAATGCAAACACAGAGGGACATGAGGTAAAATAATAAAAATCTGTCTTCTAGTTACAAAGTTGATTTTCTTGTTCAGATATTTTTAGGATTTAAAATGTATTTTTGCATGCACATTCAACCTCCATCAAGTAAATTTTTCCTTCCATTTGTAACTAACTAAGAATTTTATCCATATTGTTCTGTAACTTGCTTTTTCCAGTTAGAAATATAATTGGAAGACTGGGAGATTGCTCAGTGCAAAGACCCCAGTCCTGATTCCCAGCTTCCAGGTAAAAGCTGGGCATGGTGTAACATATTTAAAATTTATATTTAATTATGCAAGTGTTTTGCTTGCATGTATGAACATGCAAGTCTGGTGGCTTCAAAAGTGAGAAAAGATTATCAAATCCCCTAGAGCTGGAATCACTATGTGAGGATTAGGAACTGAACCTGAGTCTCCTGCAAAATCAGGAAGTGCTGTTACCTGTTGACAGGCCTCTGCAGGTTCACAGTGCACAGTTTTCACTCTACTGTAGGAAGAGAGACACAGGGGAACTTCCAGGGACCAACTAGCCTCATTGGTTCAAGCCCCAGGTTCAATGCAAAAACCCTGTCTTAAAAATGAAGGTGAAAAAAGACAGGGGAAGATGCCTTGAACACACACGCACACACACACACACAGGAGAGAGGGAGAGAGGGAAAGAAGGAGAGAGAGAGAGAGAGAGAGAGAGAGAGAGAGAGAGAGAGAGAGAGCCTAAGAACTTGTAAAGACTCTTTCTTTACAGGACAATTAAACACCATGTATAAGGGCATTTTTAGAGTTGGTTTTCAATATATAATTATGGCATTTAACAAAACCAGTACTGTATTATTTCTGTAGAGAATCTCCCTAGAGAGATCTCACATCTGCTCCTGTAGGTGATCTACTGAAATGCAGGCGTGGTCTCTAGATGCTTGCTTGTCTTGTTTCCACGGTGACATCACTTGGGAAGTCCAGGTTTATCCAGCTTATCCACGGACAGAAACTGCCCTGGGGATTCCAGCTCTATTTCGTTTGGAAAATTTAGAAAATTATGTAGGAATTGCATCAAGAGAACCTTTGATTTGAAACTCAAGAGTCATTATTAACTTTTCTAAACATTCTTTAAGAGGAGTGTGTGTGTATATAAGCATCCACTTTATAAAAAAAGAGCTGCAGGGCTAAAAACATCATTTCATGTTCAGTTGGTTTGGCAAAGTCTTAACCCACAATAAACAAGCTCCCCTGTTACTAGGTAAATAAGAGATAGTCAAATTCCCTCACAAGTTGTATTTAGCATTTTATCTTGGCTCACTTGAGGAGGAAGATAGCTGTGTGGTGCATAACCTTCAAAGTAGCAGCAGGCAAGGCTGGAACCTACTACAATAATAATTACTTCAACCTGGTGCTTCCCTGTGCATGT
Organism: Hylomyscus alleni; assembly: GCA_019843855.1. Classification (NCBI taxonomy): domain Eukaryota; kingdom Metazoa; phylum Chordata; class Mammalia; order Rodentia; family Muridae; genus Hylomyscus; species Hylomyscus alleni. Next base: position 6,456 of record JADRCC010550618.1, read on the forward strand.
GCTCTGCAGTTCCCAGGGCTCTTAGGACAGAGTCTAGCCATGGAAATGAACAGAGCTCTACTATAGTCCTGTCTCTATAGCTTTCTTGAAATGTGACGCTGGCATAGTTCTTTGGGCTTCCTTATTAATTTGTTTAGGTTTTTTTTTCTTCTAAAAGGAAAATATTGAACTATGTGATCTAGTGCTAAAATTGAAATTTAACCAAACTATGACTTCAGCCCAAATTACAAATCTTTTGCCAGCTATGCTTTAAGGTCAGCTGTGAGATGTCTCTCAATAATTTAGAACTAACATGTGACTCCTATTCCTCTCTCAGAGGTAAACCATGAAAACAACACTAAATTGGTCATGAAAATAAACTATTAGTATGTTAAAAAGGAATATCTCAAAAGATAGTTCTTAGCAGCCTCTACCTTCTCTGCTCTACACAATAGAAAACAAAGAAAAACCTAGGGAGTGGTGGGAGAATAAAGACAAGGGTCAAAGTCAATGTGAGGGCAGCATACTGGGCCATCCTAGCTCCAGGATCCCAAACATTGGAATCACCATGGACCTTGCACTGGTGGATGTGGCATGCTCAGCCAGTCTACCCAGATATTGCCATCCCCAAGAAAATAAAAGCATTCAAGATGTCATAACAGACAGATCATGGAAGCAGCAGAGCTCCTTGGAAAGAGTGTTTCTCCCAAGGGCATGCCCAGATCTCCAGTGGCTACAAATCTTTTCTTTAGGAATTACCGTTTTCTGAGAGAAATCTTTTTATTCACTGTCATTGGCCATCAAGAACTTGGATGCCTGGAAATCCATGAGTATGGCTAATTTATCCCATTGCCTGAAGGGTCTCGGTCACACTGACACTGTGCAGGAACTCCCAACTCTGACTCAAGTGGAGAATACTAGATAAAAGGGAGCTAGATATCTCTTGCAATTTTGGGGTTTCCAGAGAAACAAGCATGGATTCTCTGCATAGTGCAGAAGCTGAAGTTGAGCCATCACAACCTGCCCTGTCTTTAGCCTATTGAAGCATTGCTTTGTTTAAAGCTTACCTCAGTCCCATCTGCCCCAAAACCCTACAATGTCATCTTTTTGGAGATGGCTTGATAAATTTGATCCTTCGGTGTTCAGTTCTGTTAGTTTCAGTTTCAGATCACTGGCCGGGCAGATCCAGTGGGTCCATCATGCTCTGAGAGTCAGTCATACCTCTCATTATTAGTTAATGCTATAACTTCAAAAACATTAACTCTTGCTTATAGTAGATCTTGTAAAATAGATCCACTAGTTTTAATCCTACAAAAGTGTCAAGGAACTATATTACTCAACAGGTAATAAATGATCACCTACCTGGTAGGCATGATAAATGATAACTAAGTGATGATCTTGTGTAAGCACATATTTCTCTAACTTCTATATATTCCAGAATCTTCTTTTACCTTTGACAATAAAATATATACTGAGATGCAGAATTGAAAGAATTTTTAGTGGTAGAAGTAATAGAATTGGGACCACAGATTTTGGTGAGAAAAAATATTTCACATTTCATTAATCAGTGAATTTAAAAAGTTTTAAGTAGAGATAAAATGTTCATTGAACAATTTAGGGTTCATCTGAAAACTGTTAATACACACACATATACACAGTAACACACACACACACATATACACACTGGTCTTTTTTGAGTGCTTTGTTCCTTGGAAATACTTGGAGACTGTGATAGCAGCTCATGTGAGATTTGGCTTGTGTACTATACTCAGCTGTCAAATCAGGAAGCTCAGAAACCACTGCTTACAGCTATGTTCATATCCACCTACTCCGTAAAGCAGAATGCACTGGCTTTGGGTCATAATGGCCAATAGTGTTTTCAACTGCTGACGTTGGGGGGGGGGGCGGTAAATATAATTCTCAAAAATGCTGGCTTTGCATAGGTGATAGGGAACATATTGGAAGTAGAACTCTCTTCAAACTGGCTGACAGGAAAAACAAAACACTTTAATAAAATGTTATTACTGTCAAAATGAGGGCAGTGATGTAAATATTACACCTGAGATGGAATGTAGCCAGAAAGACTGAGAATTCTGCACGGGAATGAGAAGTTGGTCATGGCAGCAGGAGCCTGTGGTCCCATCCCTTGGGAAAAGAGGGATGAGGATCAGGACTTCAAGGCCAGTTTCTACTATATCGTGAGATGGAGGTTCATTTGGACGACTTGAAAGCCTATGAAAATGGAAGAGAACCAAAACTGTAATAAGCATAGGTGTCATTTGCTTTATCTTCTTCCCGGATGAAAGAAAACAGCAGGCAACCATACTGCTGTGCTCACTTCCTAGCAAGTTATACTTTGTGTTTGTTCCTTGCCTTGCCTTTCTTGCCTGCCTAAATATATTGCCTTCTTTTTATGTGGGAAGGTGCAGTTTTCTCTCTGGAAATCCAGATCACATTAGGTCTTATATCAAGTCAGTGTGGCCTTTCCTTTGCCCAAATACACTGCTTATCATCAATTCCTCAGTTTCTTATCTCTAGAGAAATCAGTGTCTCAAGCCTACAAGAAATATCCTGACACTGCACAACATAGGTTGTGAGGTGGTGCCTGTTTTCATCTTGCTTTTTTCTAAATGGCCAATGTTTCTGCAGTTATCTGGGGCTTTCCTAAGCTTTGCAGAATGATTCTTGTGTGTTTAACCTAAGACAGGATAAATTAATATATGCATGTATGCATGTAGGGGTGGATAAATGGATGGAGGACAGATGGCTAGCTGGATGGATGGATGGATGGATGGATGGATGGATGGATAGATGGATGGATGGATGGCTGAGTCTAAGTCAGCACCATATGCATGCTCTTTCAGCAAGAAATCCAGTCCTGAAACTTCCCCTAGGTTCCTGTCCTCTCATTGGCTAAAATACTTACTGACTTTGCCTAGTGGTCAGAATATTTTCCTGGAAACATGGCCCCCCCCTAAACAAAATTAAGAAATGAGAGACAGGATTTAAAACTAAAAATACATGCTACAAAATTCTAGAGCTATTCTAGGAAAAAGGTGAATCACGGACACAAACATGAGTGTGAATATTATGTATTTTATTACCCTAATAAAATTATTTATCAATTCAACAAATATCTGTTAAACACCCCAGAATAAGAACTCTACTCAGATAATTCTGAGCTAATGTGATCTAATGCAAATCAAATAATGATGACAATCTCACAATACACTCTTGTAGCATGACAGACTGGTCAAACTCAGCCAGTTCTTCTGAAGGGTACATTGACTAAAACCACATGGATAATCAAAGTTTTGGTTAATATAGTTGAAACAGAGGCCTCCCTCAAATGTTGAGTCAAGTGATTACTGAAAGGTCTTTTCATAAGTTTAAAAACAAATTGTCTTAAGACAGAACTCAAAAACTGAAAAGACTGACCCCTCCACATCTTTGCCTTTGGTGATTCAAAGAGATGAGTAAAATTTCAAACTTGGTGCTATGTCTGACTTTCTCTGATCACTGATCAATAAAGTGAGTGAAATCCTCTCCCATCCCTTACCAAGCCTCTCTTCTTCCTTTTGGATGAAGGAATAGTTGTTTACCTATAGCAATGGATCAGGAATGCTATTCAGATTCAGAATGAACGACACGCAAAAGACAGCTACTATTACAGGTATTAGCAGACTCAGAGCCACAGAGCACACATTAGATCGTCTGTTGTCATGACTGTCAGGGGACTGCCCAAACCTTATCACTCTGGAATTTAGTTGTATTGGCTACTTTCAAATTGATGAGTAATTACTTGACTGAGGATCACAAAAATATTTTGTGGTATAATAAAGATTTTCCTCATGAAGGATCTTTATTTAATTTTAAAATTAAACTTGTATGTATAAATGTTTTGCCTGTATGTATGTCTGTGTGTGTCTCTGTATGGCATGTTCATGTAGGGTGTGTGTGTGTGTGTGTGTGTGTGTGTGTGTGTGTGTGTGTGGTGGGTGTAAGGTGCGCCAGAGACCAGAAGAGAACACTAGATTCTCTAGAACTAGAGTTACAGGTGGTTGTTAGCTCCCATATTGGTCTTCTGGAGAACAGCCAGTGCTAACCACTGAACCATCTCTTCAGCCCCCTGAAGTATCTTCAATAGGAGTCATTCAGCCTGTTTAAAACTATAATACTTAAACAGTCAACAACACTATAGAATTTTGCCTTCACTCTGGTTTCTTTTAATGCTTGGCTCCCTTAATGATGTCTCTCCCAGGTACACTATGATTGTGGGTTATTGATATTGTTTGGGTATTGTTGGAGTATGCTCCCCAAAAGCTCACTCAAACAAACCTCTTCTCTTTATACATTATCCAACTTGTGTGTTTTGCTTTTGTCTACAAACTTTTAAAACTGGAGCTGTCTGTGAAGAGTAGAGTCAGAAACCACAACATTTAAAAAGTCATCAAATTAACTTGGAAGCCTTTAAAAAGGCCATTCTGTGACTCCAGACAGATGAGTGGGTCCAGTTCACTTTATCAGCAAAATAACAAGAATTTTAATAGAATTATAAATGTATTAATTAGCCAAAGCATAGGGTTTTCTTTTATGTATAAACATCCTTGAATGATAAGTTAGTGATTTCACAAAATAATTCATTTTTTTTTTTTAGAAAATGTACTTACTTTGAATACTACTCAAAGTTAAGCAGCTACCTTCTGAACTTACATACATTATAAGTTTTACCCTTGGGAAATGGGAAAAATAAGTCTTCCTTACAATGCTTTGTTTGGTAAAAACACCTGTCTTAACCTCTTAATGATTGTTTAATAATATCTTAGAGCTAGAGAGATGGCTCAGTGGATAAAGGCCCTACTGAATAAGTGTGAAGGCATGGGTTCAAATCCCCCATATTCAAGTAAAAACTTGGAAATGGTGAATACCCCTGCAGCCCTAAAAATGAGAGGAAGACAGAGGTAGATGCCAGGGTCTTCCTGACCCACCTGTCTTCTAAGTTGGTGAACTCCAGGTCTAGTGAAGACAATAGGCAAAACAGAGAATGATTGGTAAAGATATATCAATATCTGCCTTTGGCCTCCGCACATGCACTGCACATGTGCATGCAGGCACACAAATATACATATACATATATATATACATATATACATGTATATATATATAT
>JADRCC010550642.1:0-11917 GCA_019843855.1 Hylomyscus alleni
TTTTTTTTTTTTTTTGGTTTTTTGAAACAGGATTTCTCTGTATAGCCCTGGCTGTCCTGGAACTCACTCTGTAGATCAGGCTGGCCTCGAACTCAGAAATCCGCCTGCCTCTGCCTCCCAAGTGTTGGGATTAAAGGCGTGCGCCACCACTGCCCGGCTTTCCTGTAATTCTTTAAGAGATTTTTGTGTTTCCTCTTTCAGGGCTTGAACCTGTTTACCTGTGTTCTCCTGTATTTCTTTAAGGGAGTTATTCATGCTCTCCTGAAATTCCTCTATCACCATCGTGACATATGATTTTAGATCCAAATTTTGCTTTTCTGGTGTTTTGGGATATCCAGGACTTGCTGTGGTGGGAGTACTAGGATCTGATGAAGCCAAGTAGTCTTGGTTTCTGTTGGTAAGATTCTTGTGTTTGCCTTTCGCCATCTGTTGATCTTTGGTTAGATGTTCTTGCTGTGTCTGACTAAAGCTGTTCCTCCTGTGGGTCTATAAGCCTGTGTCAGCACTTCTGGAAGATCAGCTATCCTCTGGTAAGACCAGTGTGCAGTGGGCTGTGGATCAGTTGTCCCTCCTGAGTCCTGAGTCCCTGGGTTGGAGCACTCCCCAAAGGCAGGCTCTTGCAGGGCAGAGAAGGCGGTGGATCTGCAGTCCCCTCTAGGTGAAGAGCGAGGTAGAAAGGATCCTGTGCCAGCTGCCCTGCCACTTCTGAGGCCTGTGCTTCCTGGCTGGTCCCGCCTTAGAAGGTCACCAGAGGTAAAATCTAGGCTTGTTTTTTAACTCATACAAATGATATCAAATATATATTCCTTGTTTTTAGTAATTTCTTGAATTTAACAGCTGGAGGAATCAGAAGAAATCAAGAGAAGGAACAAACAGGATCACTAAACTAGCCATATCAGCATCCATGTCTCTAAAGAGGGACTCACCTGAGACTGAGATGGCTTCGCACATGCACCTGCAAACAGGTTTGCCCTAGGCTTCTATAAAGGCGCGTTCATGGAATATGGGATAGTGGACTCACGGTTACAGTTTTGATACAGAATCTCACATGCCCAACCACCCAGAGTATTAGCAGCAGTAATGAAACCTGATTTAACCAGACTGTTTTGAGATTTAAGACATTCTAAGTCTACAACTGTAAACCAGAGAGAATAAAGGACTTTGCTTATAAATGAGTACAAGAAAACAAAGCCTCAATGTTTTTATCCCTTCCATCTCAGAAAGTGAGTCAAAGTGATGAGAAAGAAAACATGAACTGGGGTTCTTAACAGTCTTTCTAAGGAGTGAATCAGCATGGTCTCAGAATGACACATGAAAGACAGATTTAGAGCAGGAAGATCTCCCTGTGCCCTCCCCCCCACCCTGCCCCGGCCAGTCCCTTAAGGGAGACAGCTGACATGACTGTCACTCTGCTGATACACAGTGAAGCTCACTGACATATAATACCGGGCTAGTTTCGACAGCTGCTCTGGAGCACCGTGGAGGGAGATGTTATAATACAGTATGAGTACCTTGAATACTCTGTGGATTAGGCCTGACAACTGGCATGGGTACTAAAAATATTCCCAGGGAAGACAAATACATAGATTGATGAATTCAGGAGAATCTACACATCAAGTCCAGAAAGTCTTTAATTCCAAGAAGAAAATGCCAACAAAGTTTTCCTGAAACCCCCAAGCAAGGATTTAGAGCAACTATAGCCAGGCTACATCCTACTTCTGTCCTACAAACAGAGTGGAAGTGGACAGAAGCACAAGTAGAGGGGCACTGGGGAGATCCCTCAGTGACTAAGAAGGTATCCTGCCCAAATCTGAGTTTGATTCCCAGCACCCACTATGGGTAGCTTACAATTCCTGCAGCTCCAGTTCCATGGGTTCCAACGCCTGTGGTCTCATGTGCACACACCTACCTCTCCACAGACAAATATAATTAAAAATAAAATAAAAAAATTTTAAGTTGAGAAGACGAAAGGCAAGTATGTGTCTAAAGGGTTTTTAAGACTCAGTCAATGTGGCACGTACCTTTAATCCCAGCACTCAGGAGGCAAAGGAGGCAGAGCTCTGAGAGTTCCTGGACAGCCAGGGCTATACAGAGAAACCTTGTCTCAAAACAAAAGAACAAAAAGTGGATAGATGATTATGAAGAACTACGGGCTATGATACAGTAATGCAAGAGGGACACAAGCCTCTTAGGAAAAGGAGAGCAAAGATTCTGAGGCTCTACCATCTGAGTGAGGGCTATCACCAGCCAGGCCTCCCTCTCACGTTCTGTACTGGCTGGTTTTGTGTGTCAACTTGACACAGGCTGGAGTTATCACAGAGAAGGGAGCTTCAGTTGAGGAAGTGCCTCCATGAGACCAAGCTGTGGAGCATTTTCTCAATTAGTGATCAAGGGGGTAGGGCCCCTTGTGGGTGGTGCCATCCCTGAGCTGGAAGTCTTGGGTTCTATAAGAGAGCAGGCTGAGCAAGCCAGGGGAAGCAAGCCAGTAAGAAACATCTCTCCATGGCCTCTGCGTCAGCTCCTGCTTCCTGACCTGCTTGAGTTCCAGTCCTGACTTCCTCTGGTGATCAACAGCAATATGGAAGTAAGCTGAATAAACCCTTTCCTCCCCAACTTGCTTCTTGGTCATGAAGTTTGTGCAGGAATAAAAACCCTGACTAAAGCACGTTCCCTCCCTCATCACATTTCCTTACCTAAGAACATCACTGATGGTAATTTCAGGAATGAACTTTTGAAGATGCTTCACTGTTTCACTGAGAAAACAGGCTTTATACATTTCATTAACTCCATAAGAGAAATGCTGGAACAACAGTTTAAGGAAACCACTAAGAATGAAGGGGAAAAAAAAAAAAACCTTGAGATAGAGGAATCTTTTATTGCTATAAAATATCCATATGTTTTATAATAAGTCTGAAAAAGTTACACAGTAAAGACTTTTGGCTAATATAAGGAGAGGAATTCATTCATACTCAAAATTTATAAGGAATGCAATTTCAGAATGGAGGTCTATGAAGCTTGCTAATGTTAAGGCTTTCTCATGCTTTCAGTACACTAAAAAGGCATCTTTAAAACAGTGGGACACCTATCCAAGTTTAGTCTGGCAGAGGTACAATATTCTAGTAGTAGTGAGATTCTATACACATGCTAAAAAGTTCAGCCTAGTCCTCTGTTACAGAATGTGCAGAGGGTAAAACCCATATATAAGTTAAAATGTTTCCAGTGGTTTTATATAAAATCTTCTGAAGAGAAAGATTACTAAAAAGACCAGGGGGCTGGAGAAGGCTCCTTTGGTAACGTGTCTGCCATGCAAACACGAGAAGGTGGAGGGAGGAGAATCCCTGGGGCTTGCTAGCCAGCTAGTCTAGATGAATAAATGAGCTCCTAGTTGAGTGTGTCTCCAAAAAAAAGTAAGGTGGATAATGACTGAGGAAGACATCTTGTTGGCAATTCCTCTAGGCTCTGCCCAACATCTACCTAGCAACAGCTAGCATCACCGCACCTGCCAGATATAAGTCAAACCGCTCTTCCTCTGTTCCTCCCTCTCCCCCCACCCCCTACCTTTCCCCCAATACACTTCATTTTGTACTAGAACTATGGCCTGGTAATGATTCCTCAGGGACACCCTGGCCAGGCCCCCTGAGATGCTCCCTCCCACTGCACTATACGCCAGTTTATAAAGCACAACACACCTGACATCGAATTACGGCCTACACATACACATGCACGTGGTATACACACACTCACATGTGCATGTATACAGAAAAAAACAGAATACTTCATAAGGCTATTTCTTTTTTTTTTCAAGACAGGGTTTCTCTGTGTAGTCCTGGCTGTCCTGGAACTCACGCTGTAGACCAGGCTGGCCTCGAACTCAGAAATCCGCCTGCCTCTGCCTCCCAAGTGCTGGGATTAAAAGCGTGCACCACCACCGCCCGGCAAGGCTATTTCTTAGAACAGTGTCATAAGTCTATACGATATCAACCTTAGATTTACACACACAAGCGCGTGCACCATCTCATCAGTAATTTTTATCTAATAGTTTACAAAACAATGGTAACTAGCTTGAAACGATCTTTTCAAAGTCATTTCAGGTTTTTTAGCAACAATTAAGATATGGACTACTAGATTTATGAATGGTTTCGGCCTTACTTTCTTTTTAGCTAAGACATTATTACCCTGCTTTATCAAAATCTTTGTGAGGAAGTAAAACATTATACTTGGCATGAAACATAATCCAGAGGAAGAAAAATCCAGTTAGTATGTACAAGGTCTTGCCTTCAATCCTTAGCATAAAAACCAAATAATCAAATTAATGCTTATTACAGAAAGATCTTAATTTGGAATAATATAAAATTAATATAATCACATACATGAAGGTTTAGTCTATGAGAATATCAAAAACTTCTGAAGTTAAAAAAACAAGCACATAAAACTTTGGTTTTTCAAGACAGGGTTTCTCTGTATAGCCCTGGCTGTCCTGGAACTCACTCTATAGATCAAGCTGGCCTCGAACTCAGAAATCCACCTGCCTCTGCCTCCCAACTGCTGGGATTAAAGGCATGTGCCACCACTGCCCAGCTCACATAAAATCTTCTTAAAGGTAACATTATTACCTTTTGAGAATTACTTCCATAACATCTCTGGCATTGAAGTCAAAGGGTCTGTAACCTTCCCGTTTAAAGGCAAGCACCGCATTGGGCCCTAGCCAAATACTGCCATCCAATCTTGGTGTAAAGTGAACTCCGAGGAAAGGAAACCGGCTGTCCGGGACCTGCAGATTCAAGACAGCAATGAACAGTGAGCTCAGTTCACTCCCAGTGTATTGCACACACGGACATCTAACTGTGACATGAGAGAGCTCCTTCTAGACATTTGTATGCATCATGAGCTGTACTCAGTCAGGATTTTCTTTTAACACACGTTCTGTTTTAAAATGCTAGGGACAGTAATATATATTGTCCTACTTATCCATCTTTCTGGGAAAGGGGGAAAAGATGAACTGTCATATTCTTGGCTCTTTCTCCTACAAGAGAGGTCTGTGACTGACAGGCAAATTCCATTTACAGCATAGGCCTCCGGGAAGTGAGAAGCAGTAGACAATCTCATCACCTGTTCAGTGGAACAGAGTCTGGGGACTGGTTCATCAGCGGGGGATGGAGTGCAGGCAGGAGAGCCAGGGAGCGCGTCATTTACACACCTCTGACCTGATGAGTAAAGTCAGGGTTCCTGCTGCCCTCCCACAGGGGGAGGAGCTGGTTCTTTGTACTTGCAGGGAGTACTCAAGCTTTCGGGAGCATGCGACCCACTGAGCAGAAGGCGGCTTTAGGGACAGAACCACAGCAGACGGATGATATTACCACACACACAGCCCTGAAACCCTGTCTTCTAAAGCAGGTAAACGTTTTTTATTTTCATTTCCTTTGTGGATCCAACCAGCTTGAGGAGTGAGAAGACAAAAATATCATTACCTACCGGATAAATATTTCCTTTTACAAGGTAGCCCTTTTCTGGCTTTAAGACCAGGTAATCTCCCCGGAATGGGACAATTTGAGGGTCAGGACTGCAGCCACTCAACTCTGAAATACGGTCTGAGTAAAGACCGGCACATGTCACAACATATCGACAGTGAATTTCCTTTCCCTGGTACAAAATAAAGAAGAATGGTTAGTTTCTAAACATGAGGAAAGAAAATGTGGCAGCTCTTGTCTGTGTGTGAAACCTTAAAAACCCAAAACACTCCAACTGAATGCAGAATTGACAGAGGTTGCAATATAGGAGGTGGGTAAAAGAAGGTCGGGTTTAACCAACAAATTATATGCATGTGTGGGAGCACAGCACTGAATCCCATTATATAGTCGATATATGCTAACTAAGATACTTTCCCATAGGCTGGGGGTGGCAGGCATTCTAACTGTATAGCCCTGGCTAACCTAGCCCCCCCCCACACACACACTCATTCTTATATAAAGGAATCTTATATAAAGGTCAAAGGGGGGAAAACAGATGCTAAAAAACAAGGATAAATACATATTTTTTTTCTAAAAGAACAAATTCAACTATTAGCAAATATAACTATTAGCAAAACTGGACTCCTCTTTTGTAAAACATACAAAAATGAATTTGAAGCTATATATGGTGGTAAAATCTTATAACTCCAAAACCTGAGTGGCTAAAACAGAAGTGAGTTCAAGGCCAGCCTAAACTACACCCCAAACACCAGACCAGCCAGGGCTACTTAGCAAGCAAGACCTTATCTCAGACAATTAAAAATTTTTTTGAAATGGAGTTAAGATTTAAATGTAAAACCTATGACTACAGAATATAGAAGATGTTCCCTGACACTGGCCTTAGTGATGGCTTTTGTAGAAGGGGCACTACAGACACAAGGAAAAGAAGCAAAAATGAACAAGTGGACTATACCAGACTCAAGTTTCTGCACAGCAAAGAAAAAGGTACAGCAAGCCATACACCTGACCAGGGTCAACACCTAATACATAAAAGGAACTCAAGAACTCAATGGCCAGAAAGTAAATGATCCAATTTAAACTGGAGAAAGGAGCAGGGTAGTGGAGGCACACACCTTTAATCCCAGCACTTGAGAAGCAGAAGCATGAGTTTATGGCCAGCCTGGTCTACAGAGCTAGTTCCAGGACAGCCAGGGTGACATAAAGAAAACCTAGAACAAGACAAACAAAACTGGGGAAAGGACCTAAATAAGACACTCCTTTCAAACACATGTATAAATTACCAACAGGTAATCAGAAAGGGGCTTCACACCAGAATCATCAGAGAAGTGCAAGTTGAAACTCTTAGGCCAGGGCATAGTAGTGCATGCCTTTAATCCAGCATTCGAGAGGCAGAGGCAGGACCTAGTCTACATAGGAAGCTCCAGCATAGCTAGTTCTACAAAGAGAGACTCCTGTTTTAAAACCCAAACCCAAACCAGGCCAAGTCAAACAAGCAGAGCCTCAGGATATCCTCTCACACTTGTTGGGAAAGAAATCATTTATCTATATATTACCCAATTATTATTTATCATCATTATCATGGACTAATTATGTTCTTCCAAAATTCTTATGTTCAAGTTCTGTCCGTATTAAAGAGGCAATTGAGGTTAGATGAGGTCAAACGGATTGACCCACTCTTGGGTCAATCCAAACTGTGGCCCAACAGGATTAACACCTGAGATCAGACACATGAGGACAAGCCACTTCTTTCACCTGGCACCTTGGGAGCCCTAGGCACTATCTCCAGACACCTAGGCTCAGCCTCCAGCACCTCAAGAGCAGTAATACATGGAACTAGGAAGAAAGACCACACCAGAGACTAACCCTGACAGCACCTCGCTATTGGCCTTCTAGATCCTAATGAATGAGAAAATAACTATTGTTCAGGTCACCCAGTTTGTGGGGTGTCTTCATGGTGGCCTCTCCTGTTCTCTCATTATTTAACACAGAGTCTCTCAACCTCAGCACTACTGCCATTTGAAGCAGGATACTTCTTCCTTGGGAGGCAGGGAGGATGTTTATCAGCATCCCTGAATTCCACCCACTACATGCCAGTAGCCACAACCCCTTCATCCAGTTTTGACAATCAAAAAATTCTCCAGGCACTGTTGCTGTCCCCTGGGAATCAAAACAATCTCCAGTTGGGATTATTAATCTAATGCAAGATGTTTAAAGTGATCACTCTTATATCTCAGCACTTAAGGTCTAAGAGTAGAAGTATGACTCATAATGAACTTCTCCCAAAGACAATACTCTGCACCATTTGCCTTTTTTTTTTACATTTATTCTAGGGTCTCATGGCTACTGATTGTCCATACATTGGTGTATGGTGTTGGAGAGTAAGCATGTTTCATTCCTATATGGAATAATTACATCTTATTAGATGAAAACAGTTTTGCCCCTCCCCATTTTTATTTGTCAAAGCTAAGTACGGTTTAATGGAGGCATGTCGTCCTGCATCTGCTGGGCATAGAGTGATAGTACACAGCTGCAGTGTCCACTTCAGCAAATGACTTCTCAGATTGCCAGAAAGCCTGTGACCCACCGACTTCCTTCTACCCTCAGTGCCCCCTGACTGTTGAGGCTGAATACTTTATAAATCCCATGTCACTTCTGGGTGACTCTGACACAGACACCTGAGGGTGCAGGGAACCCAGTGTCTAGACTATGGAGACTGGAGGAAAACAATCTCCCTCTGTACAACCTGTGCGCTCCTCCCCAAGTCTCTGATTAGTAGTTAATAAGTGAATGAAGAGCAGAGAGATAAAGTACCTATCAGCTGGCTGGAGCACTGGCTCAGTGCTTAAGAGAACTGACTGTTCTTGCAGAGGATGGAGGTTCGGTTCCCGCACCCACATGGTGACTCACAACCTTCCTTGCAACTCCAGTTCCAGGGATCCAGTGCCTTCTTACAGTCTCAGAGGGCACAGACACACATGCAGGCAAACACCCATACACATAAGAGAAGATAAATATTAGTTAAAAATCCCAAAAGACATGCAAGAAGAGGGGAGATTGACTGGAAAGAGAAGGTGAGTAGTAGAGAGTGAATGTGATACAAACACAATAATGAAGCCCGCTTCTATGTAATCATACATGCTAACAAAAGACATTTAAAAAACATGTGGTGGGTGGCTCCAAGGAACCATAATTGAGGTTGTGCTCTGATTCTCACATGTATATACACAGGTGCACATGCACACACATGTATCTGTACACACATGAACATGTATAGCAATCATTCAATAATTCAACTTAACAAGTCAATGAAAGTGAAAATAGATCATGAATCTTTACCTTACTATTCTTGATAGCGATTGGATATTTCGTCCCTGGCAGAGAGAAAAAAGAATTAGTGAAACTTTTATTTGAGCAAAAGAAAGCTGTCATTATTTAAAATATTATACCAATGACATTTAAGTGATTGTCTTAATTATATTTTAATTTTCATTTTGAAACTTTTTACCAAATAAGAAGACTAAAGCAATTCATATTTGACAAACTATAAAATGCTGGAAAGTTTTAGGGTGGATTTTTAAAATTCATTTAACACACATTCTCTAGCTTACCCTAGCACAGACCTCTACTTCAACAATACCATGCTCTGCATGTACAGAAATACCATCAGAAGTGAATTTAATTTAGCCTACAGGACTAAAGCATGGGATATTAAACACAAGGCAACTTGAGTCCGAGTGTTGGTAACCTGACTCTTTGCAGTCTGGGTTGCTCAGAGAAGCAAAAGTTTTGACAACACAAAAAATTGCAACAATGAACTGACCATTCATTACATCTGTTCATACTTATTGATGAGATATGAACACCTATAAAGTATACCTACAGAAAAAAAGATGATTATCTACCTATATATTATAAATATGGCTTATTCCGCTCCCCACTTACAACAATTTAATAAATCTGTTCATCATCTTAGAGTGCAGAAAGATGCTGGGCAAGGGACTCACACAATCCAGACCTCCTTTAACAGCTGCTAAGGAAGAACTGGATTCTCCCTCAAATTGCCTCTCAGCAAACAGAAGGCTTATAAGCCTCTCGTTTGACTAAAAAAGAAAAATACACATCCCAAAGCAGAATAAAGCAGACTTCAGTAACAGTCTAGATGGGGCACATGAAGTTAGACTTACAATGACTGAGTCTTTTTATGATACTGGTCTGCTGTTTGAAATTTGAGTGTGTTCAAAGATAGCCAACCACTTACTATTCCTGAAGCCATATCCCCCGCCAGTCTGATTCAAGAAGTCTACATGGCACTAAAATTTATAGCAAGCATTGCTGAGGGAACTGTCTGGTGGCCAACTGTACATAACAGCCTTGGCTGCTCAGAGTTCAGTGCCAGTCAAACGTCTACTCGGTGCCCAGGTCTATAAGCACACAAAAATCTAGGAACTGTCCCCAGACAGGGATAATTCTATTTCATTCTTAATTAATACAAATATTTTGGAGAGAAGACAAAGACAGCTTACCATCCTTACTTCTTGAAGGGTTTTCTTTAGCTATTTCAATATCTTTTACCTCAAAATCTTTCAAGATAGAGCCACCTGCTTCTTGGAAATCCTGGGCAAATGACAAAGCTACCTGTTGGTAGTTCACAATGCCAGTGGATGGACAATCAATAGCCATCAGACCCTAGAATAAATGTAAAAAAAGGCAAATGGTGCAGTCAAGAATCAATAAGGTTTGTTTGCATTTCTATATTTGTTTATTTTGATGAGTAACACACATTATCCTTGATTGGCAAAAATCTGACAGTGTCTTTAAAAAGTAACAGAAAAGTTTGCTCTTATTATATGTCTAAATTTGGTCATGAACACACATACACAAATATATATATATATACACACACACACATGTATGTATACATACATGTGTTCATGACCAAATTTTTATATACACATACATGCATACATATATACATATATATATATGTGTGTGTGTGTGTGTGTGTATGCATACATGTGTGTGTGTGTGTGTGTGTCTACTAAAGGACAGAAACAATACTAGCTAAATAAGAACATCTCATAATGAGGAAACAATTTTTCTTCATTTTTTTTTTTAAATAAAGATGCTTGATTTTCAAAGTTACCCCAGGTTGCCATCTTTGTTTTTAACATTTATTATTATTCAGGACAGTTCCTTTCTCTCTCTGAGGTGATATCTGATTCTGAGTTGAAGTCTTCAAATGTTTTAATAGACTCTAGTGAGGCCTTTGCAGTGATGTACATACCACTCACAGCCAGGAAAACCTCAGCTGTTGCAGCTCCCCGTCCACACTGTTGCCAGGCACTGCTGGGCCTGCTGCAGGTCTTCTCTTTGAGACCAAAATAGGGAACGGGGATGTTATATGACTAATTAGCTTCATTCACATAACGAGAAATGAACAGCCTGGCTTGTGTTGATTTCTCTGTGTCACTAAAGACATGAATTTAGATCTAAATCCATGCTTATCTTATTTACTCATTTATTTTTGAGTATGTGGTCAATATGCCTTTGGCCTTTCCATTACTGAAGGAAAGAAAAAGAACAGTATATCTCACAGTAAATACTGAGTATGTTTTGGTGCTAAACTTTACACTAAGCATACACATCAGTTATCCCAATTATTTTCCCTGAGAAGGTAACTAGTTCTCAGATCACTAATATCCCGAGCTGAGTACAACTAGTCATTTGTTTGGTCAACACAGCATTGTTGTTAACTTTAAAAGCAATATCTGAAATATCACTTTAAATATTTCAGTGTTATATCAGCCCCACCCCTTAAAAGCTTTTCACTTTCCTACCCTTCCCCCTCCAAATGATATTTCCAGCTGCCCAGGTTGGACCAAGGGCTCACAAAACACAGAACATTTGGCAAACCTCACCATTTACATCACCAGGCTTGATTCTCAAACATGAAAGCCTTTGTTACAGTTAGGACATCGGTCCTATTTTGATATGGTGGACACATTGGAGACTTCTTGCTCAACAATCCATGCAAGTTAACAGCTACACTCAATCTTAACCTACAGAAAGGATTCTGAGTGCAGCAGCCTTGGAAGGCAATGCATCAAGAGTTTGACCCATGTAACTTCCTCACCTAGCATAAAAAACTGTGTCAGGGGAGGGAGAGAAATGTTCTGAGGATGTGTTTCCTTCCGACAACAGTTCCAAACACCTTCCTCCCTCACTCTGTATTCCTCGGGCCTGTACACAAACCACTCAAGTACTTCCTGAGTGAATAAACATTCAGGGCATGTTTTTAAATTACCGTATTTGCACCTTTCAAAACTCTAGAGTCTCCCTTCTGTTCTCTTTCTAGTCTTGGATTTGCTCCTTTTTAGGAAGTGTTGGTGTCCCTAAGCAAATGTGCATGGAAGATGAGGAACAAGCCATTATGGCCAAGCTGTCCAGTT
>JADRCC010550644.1:0-10102 GCA_019843855.1 Hylomyscus alleni
CCACCACCTGGCCTCTTTTATCTTTTATTTCTTCCCCTTGTCTTATTAATCAAGATCTCTGGCAGGGGCTGGAGAGATGGCTCAGTGGTTAAGAGCACTGACTGCTCTTCCAAAGGTCCTGAGTTCAATTCCCAACAGCTTACAACCATCTGTAACAAGATCCGATGCCCTCTTCTGGTGTGTCTGAGACAGCTACAGTATACTCACTCACATACATAAAATAAATAAATAAATCTTTTTCAAAAAAGATCTCTGGCACAAAGCTGAAGTGGCAAGAGTGAGTTTCTTTGGTTCATGAACTCAAAAGGAAAGCTTTTATGCTTCACTGTGATCTCTACAATTTATAGAACTCTATTGCAAATTAAGTAAGTTCATTCTATCTCTCTAAGCTGTGGTAACTGGTGGGGATTGTGACTAGATTTCTAATTATAGTAATTTTCTTCATGTAATGAAACTACTATGACTCTGTTCCTACTGTTAATGTGAAAAATCACAGTGATTTTCTATATTGAATCTATCACTGGGGTTCAATGGCCACACATCTTCCCTCCACTAGACTCCACTTTTATTCTCTTTCTGGATACTTCCTAGCGCTCCATCCACCCCACCACTCACGCCCTCCCCTTCCTGCTGGTTGGCTTACCTGGCTCGCTTGCACCTGTTCCTGCCACCAGGCTTATTCTGCATGAACCGCACAGAGGCTTTCTGCCTCTCTCTGGGAGTGGTGCAATGGGACCTGAGCGGGAATGGGGGTGATCTGGTAAAGGGGAGACCCTTCTCAGTTTCTTTGGCTTCTTTTTGTGTGTCATGCGGTTTTCCTATAGGAAGACACAAGAGCAAAATCAAACTCTTTAAAAACAAGTCCGGTGCTCTTGGGGTGGGACTATTTGACACTTAGCTGTGTCTTCAATGTAGCCTCTGGTTGGTCGCAAAGCACCTCTGCCATGTTGGTAACTGGTTCCCTTTGCTTCTCTGAGCTCTTGCTGTTTTTGAAACAGACATTCACATGACGAAGACATTTTAGTCTACAGGAAAAAAGAGACTCCTTGAGGTCGCCAATACAGTTAACAGGAAGCAGTCTAAATCTGGACCTAAGTACAGGATTGTGGCCTTACTCCACCAAAGCTGCCAAAGCCAAAGCTTAGGAATAGTGTCAGCACCCAGCCCATGGGTGAGCACATGGGTGAGCCTGTCTCTGAGGGGTGCTTCACTGAAGGTAAATGCTGACAAGGGAAGGAGGCAGGCCCACACACACCACAGAGACCTTCTCTTGGTAGTTTTACTAAATCACTACATCAGTCAATAATATTTGCTCAGCCATTCCATGCTATGCCAAGGCCAAGCTCTGCCCTCATGAGTTTCTCAGTGCAGAACAAACAAGCCCTATCAGCAGCAGCTTGGTCATGAGAGGCTCCGCTCACCCTTTAGGAGCACAGACAGTATTCCTAAGCAGTCCTGGAAGGAGAAATCCTCCTTGGAACACCATCCACTGCTCTTAAAATGGCAAGAGGAGCAGGGTTAAGGAACATAAGAGTGTCGGGGTGAGGGAGGCATGCACAGAGGCCATTAAAAAAGAATGTCCTCCCCTAAGATAAGCCTTAGGAAGAGGGCCTCGCTTGCTCTTTTCCCCTCTTGAAAGATCACACGCTTTCATTCCAAGATACTTAGATTACATCTGTAGTTCCAGCTCTTAAGATATTCAGGAATTAATATCCAATGCACATTTTTTGAAGATTTGTTTATAAATATACTCGATGCTTTTCAATGTCTCTGACACTCTACCTACACTCTTCCGTATGTCTTATAAATACCAAGGAGCAAAGTAACCACAGGACACACTTAGAGCCAGCAGAGTTAAAATTGTTACTTCAAACAAGGACATAAATTCCTGACCTCAAAGTGAAAAGCAACTTTAAAATCAGATACTGGAATGTTGTAGCTCTGTAAAGACACAACAAAGAGAACTGTCTGCCCCTAAGCTCAGTGGTCACCTGACTGCATGGCCATAAGCATGTAAGCAGAGCTTACAGATCAGCCTGGGCAGTGCTGGAGACTCTCTGCTTCCTGATCAAAGGAGCGGGATACAGAGTCCCAGGAACCAATACTGCCCTCTTTCTACCTCCAAGGTGGACCTACTGCCTGGAGCTGTGAGCAGCATCAGACACACAGTAGGGCAGCAGGAAAAAACAACAGGAGAGGAAGAAGACTAAGCACATTATAGTTAAGTAAAGAAAATGGTAAACCATACCGGTTTATTTGTGTGCTTTAAGCAGTGTTCATATTTCACTTGATTTTTTCCAGGTCTTCTATATGAAATTATTTTATCTGTAATTCTCTGCTGAAGAGGCTGTACCACATTTTCAACCCATTTCTTATGTAACATCTCTTTTCTTCTTTCCTTAAAAACAGCCAGATGCTGTAAATATGTATCCAATCTCTAACAAAGTAATATAAAAAGACAAATTACAAACATTTTCACTTATCACTTTATTAGTGAGGAAGGAAACACCCGTTCCTAAGCTCTGCTATCTGTGCTGCCTTCTCCTTATGCCAAGTCCCTGGAGTGCAGAGTAAATTTCAGAGTAAACACAGGACAGGAAGAAAATAAGGAAAATTCTAAATCTCTCTGCACCTTCAGATTAAACTGTTATCCAACTTATAAACCAAATTTAGCTTTTCCTAACTCACTCACCAAATTCTTATTTCTTTCTAAAATTTTCAAAATGTTACCCAGTCACACATTCCATATCTAGGATTCACTGCCAAAAGGTCTGTGCCTGAATGGGAAGAATAATTCCAAGCCAGCAATCTGATAAGACACTATATTTGCCTTCATAACACTCTCTGCTGCTTTTGATACTCAAATGAGAATTTATGGGCAAGTGATTAGCTACTGCCTAGCCACTGCTCTCTTACAGTATACTCAATAAACTATTCTCAGAGAGAAAGAGAACGTAAATTACGAATCACAATAAAAATGCCAAGGAATTGTTATAATACTAAATTTCAATCTTTCAGATGAAAACTCTTTTAAAGCTTATCCCATGGAGATTATTAGTTATTTAACTGGTCATTACCCTTAAATACTAATTAATCACTGGTGGTTTTATATAGCCCAATATGAAATGGGAAAGTAGGGAAAAGAGGCAAGTTTTGGTAGAAAAGATGTTCTGTTTAGCATAAGACAAAGAAGGGGAACAATTAAAACATTCACTTAGACTCCTCAAGGGCAAGCAGGACCATACAAGATGTGGGACATTTCAGTGATCCTAAAAAGGAGGTAACAGATTTTCAGTGCTTGACAGCTTAAAGGTGTGAGCCAGAGGCACCTCACCCTGCCTGCAAGTGAGTCTCTGGCAGAATATTACAGCCTAAATGTTAAGTGTCCCCCAGAACTTGAGTGCTGGTTTGTTTCCAGCTGGTGGGGCTATTGAGGTGGAGAGGAAACTTTAGGAGGCAGGGCTGGCGGACAGAAGTTAGACTGTGGAGAGAACGCCTTTGAAGAAGCTGCTAGACTCTGGACCCTTCTCTCCTTTTGTGTTGCTTCCTGGACACACAGAGGTGAGCAGCTCTGCCTCTGCCTGCCATTCTGCTCTGCTCTAGCATAGACTCTCAGCGATGGATGCCGGGATTGTGAGAGCCCCTGGGTCTCTGAGCCAAACACATCTTCACTCCTCTAAGCTTTGTAATCTTCCCAGCAGAGCATGGTGGCAGCTACTGGTCAAGCTGCCCGGCATCACACCTGCTCCTCAGAACAGTGTGCAGCCAGAGCTTACCTTCACAACATAGTTTTCTCTAAATAATATTGCATGCACAGCTTCATCGATGTCTTCTCTAGCTAATTCCTAGAAGAAAAAAAATTGAATGGTAGATCAAAAATTCTGAAGGACAAATCAGAATGACAAATCCCACTAGTACAAATCTAATGCCTGTATCTCAAAACATAGTTTTAACTTGTTACTGGGGGAAGATTTAAATTCTATTCTCCATGAACCCATAACCTAGTTTTAATGTTTTAATAAGTTGCAACTCAATCTCACCTCATATAAACACCTACTCATTTTTCTGTCATCCACCTAGACTATTTGGAAACACATTCCCTGACATTATATCATTAAATTGTATTTTGTCCATGTTCCAAGAAGTTAGAGCTGAAGCGATGGCTCAACAGTTATAAGCACATACTGCAGATGATCAGGTATGAATCCCTGCCCCGTGTCCAGCAATTCAGGTCACAGCTGCCTGTAACTGTAGCTCCACGGAATCCAACACCTCTGGCCTCTGTAGGCATCTGCACTAAAGTGCACAGATAGCACATAATTCAAAATAAAATAAAAAGTCCCAAGAAGCTTGCTAATCATTTTTTATATAAAATGAGCTCTCTTTTTCAGACATCCTTACGTCTTAGGAACCCTTTGAAGATTTGCCTTCTGCTAGGTCTCTTCATACATCAAAACCTCAAGGGACAGGGATGTGGTTCAGTTGGTGGAATGCCTGCCTGGGAGACATGAAGCCTGTCAAGCTCTTAGTTCAAGTCTTAAAATGGCACCGGACCATTTAATGGTGGTGGTGCACGCCTTTAATCCCAGCACGTGGGAGGCAGAGGCAGGTGGATTTCTGAGTTCGAGGCCAGCCTGGTCTACAGAATGAGTTCAAGGACAGCCAGGGCTACACAGAGAAACCCTGTCTCGAAAATCAAAAAAAAAAAAAAAAAAAGAAAGAAAGAAAGAAAGAAAGAAAGAAAGAAAGAAAGAAAGAAAGAAAGAAAGAAAGAAAAGAAAGAAAAGCAGAAAATTCAACTGGGTGAAACTGGCCCAGAGCCTCAGAGCTGTACAGGAGCTTGATGTTTTCATAATGAGTTTGAGAATGTCAATGCACCAAACCCTCACTTCACTGCTTTTTCAGCCGCATCGCTTGAACAGCTCAGCAACTTTTCTTCTGAAATGACTAAAGAGGAACAACTGGAAAGGCAATGCAAATCTGGAGTCTGGAAGACATACATTGTTACCTAAAATAATGGCCCTTCATGAAAACTCTTATAATTTCTTAGAATTTTGTTATTCAGTTGTGGCTCATCCTTCTGGTCTACCACACTGGATGCATCAAGACCAACTAAACCCTAACCTCAGGCACCATATCCGTAAATAAGAGAAGTCTCAAAAGGAGAGCTGCATTTTTCCACCCAAAATATATGCTCACATGAAATCCGAAGTACTATCTGATCACCTCATCAGATCCTCTCCAGTGTAAGTTCTAGAATATGTACAATTTTACTTTAAAGCCTGGTCAAAATTATTTTAAGATGGCAATGAAAAAAAAGTATGTAAAACAAGAAGTCCCCCTGATCCTGAACTGTAAACATAGAATAATCACTATTTGGTATACTTATCACATACTTTAGACTCCTTAGTAAGAGTATAAGTAAATGAAGAAATGTAGTATACACTGTTGGTCAACAACTCTTTTTATGAAAAAAAAGTTAGCTAGGTAGGATTGCACATACCTTTACTCCTACCACTTTGGAGGCAGAGCCATGATCTCTTAAAAGTTCCAGGCTAGCCCAGTCTACATAGCAAATTCCAGACCAGCCAGGTCTACTATAAAATAATAATAGTGATGATGATGATGGTGAGGAGGAAAAGGAAGAGGAGGAGATGATGAGAGGCTGTCAAGATAGGTCAGCCAGTAAAGATGCTTGTCACCATTCCTGACCACCTAGGTTCAATCCCTGGGACACACGTGGTAGGAGAGAACCCACTCCTGAAAACTGTCCTCTCACTTCCTGACCCTGTATGTTTGCCATCTGCATACACACACATAGAGATAAATAAAATTTAATTTTTAAAAAGAGATCTAGATTGTCATTGATAAGTCATTCTTTGAACTTTTTTCAGGAAATGTAGACGTGTTAATGATTCATAGCAGCTTCAATGAAATCCCCTGTTCACAAATGCAAAAAATGTTAAACTCATATTTCACAATTCTTATTGTCACCATGGCAAAGGGGGCAAGACAAATTCTCAAGAGCTTTCCTTACAATAAGACAAACCATAGAATCCTATAAAACTAAAGCTTTATGAACAAATCATTATCAGACATTGAAGGGCAAGCTCTGGGCTATTACATTTACCTACCTGGCAGCCATCCTGTCCTTCAGGGTGGCTTTTGGTCAAATTTGTACCCAGACATTTCCACTCAATGGATCCTTCTATTATCTAATCTAAGCCATGAAATACTGGAAATATACATGTGATTGAGGCCAAATTGGTCCTAAACAC
This sequence comes from Hylomyscus alleni, assembly GCA_019843855.1. Taxonomy (NCBI): domain Eukaryota; kingdom Metazoa; phylum Chordata; class Mammalia; order Rodentia; family Muridae; genus Hylomyscus; species Hylomyscus alleni. The sequence continues at coordinate 6,279 of JADRCC010550644.1, forward strand.
AAGGGATTTTGTGTCCCATTGAAAGATGCCTCAAAAAGAAAATCAAGGGCTGGAGAGGTGAATCAGCGGTTAAGAGCACTGATTGCTCATCCAGAGGTCCTGAGTTCAATTCCCAGCAACCACATGGTGGCTCAAAACCATCTGGAATGAGATCTGATGTCCTCTTCTGGTGTGCCTGGAGACAGCTACAGTATACAACATACAGCTACAGTATATATAAGATAAATAAATGATTCTTAAAAATAAAAAGAAAGAAAATCAAGAGGCCTTGAAGTACTTTCAAGTAACTCCGTATCAATCTTGACAGGGGGTCTACAATAGGAACTATCACTTGGCTCCAAATAAAATTAGTTTGCTTCTTATGAAAAAGAAAGAAAGAAGGAGAGAGAGAGGTAGGGAGGGAAAAAGGAAGGGAAGGAAGGAAGGAAGGAAGGAAGGAAGGAAGGAAGGAAGGAAGGAAGGAAGGAAGGAAGGAAGGAGAAAGAAAAAGAAAAGCTGTGCTGTTACCTCCATTAAAGAAACAGACTCCGGCTCTGGCCATTCCTTTAGTTTCTCCACACTGAAATGTTCAGCACAGTTTGAAGTTTTTGTGTCAGCCATAAGTAGTAGAATTCCTGAGCAAGAAAAACTGAGGAGACTTAGTGTGTCAATGTAGAAAAAGCATGGTCTTAGAGACTTCGAACTATGTTTAGACAGCCCTCTTTCTTGTGTCCTAGAGACCACTCCCTCCCTGTCCTGCGACTGAAGCAGGTATCTTTACTGGTTGCATAGCCAGAGGCTGAGGGTGATGGCTCTCATCAGGGAGGGGTGGCTGCCTCTGGCTGCAGGCTTCCCCTCAGAAGGCTGTTCCTGGGTTGTTAAGTGGGTAAGGGAGGCTACCTTAGGCCTCAGGTGAAAACTCCTGCACTGATGGTTCCACCTTAGGTCCCGCAGACCTCTCCCTCAGATGACTACTCCTGTGCTGCTGACTGGTTACTTCAGGCCCGCAGGTCTCCTCTCAGATGGAAGTTCCCACGCTGTTCGCTCGTCACCGCAGGACACAGGCCTCCCCTCCCAACAGATGGACGCTCCTGTGCGGATCACTGGTTACCTCAGGCCCACAGGCCTCCCAGGTTACCTCAGGGCTGGCCTACTCTGCGGCTGGTTGCTGCCCTGTGCACACTGCGCACTACCTCAGCCAGTTCCGGTGGGTGGTGCCGGTGCCCCAGCCTCAAACTGAGTGTAGGAATCAAGGCCACGCGGTCCAGCTGGCCTGCGACACCAACGTTCCTGGAAAGGGGAATGGCATATCCACAGGTAACTAGAACACTGTCTTTAAACTTAGCCTCTCTCCTTGACTTTCGGAGGCGTTTCCCCTCAATTTGTTGGAGTGTGGGATGTCAAGAGTCCCTGTTTGAAGTTTGTTAGTAGTTATTGATAAAAATAATTTAAAAAGTGTAAATACAAATGTATTTAATGTAAGTAGTAGTGATAAATAAATCGTAACACCTGATAAATATTAAATGTGGTAATATACAATCTAACACTATCACATTCTGTGTGGTAGTTGTCCACAATCTTTCATATTTCATCTTAAGCCTATGTACCCAGAGGCTGGCCTGGAACTTGGAATCCTCCTGCATCGGCCTCTGGGGGGTGGAGGGATTATAGTCATGTACAACCAGGAAGAAGCTCTTCCAAAGGGAATATTTATGAAGTACTTGGAATTGCTATTCCCATCCAAGGACAGGGAAAGGAAAAGGAGTCTACTATCCACCACCTGGAAGACAGTCTTTGGAAACTCAGCTAAGAGCTGCTTCTATCTAAGAGCTGCTTCCACATTCTGCTGTGGTTGAGAACTGTGTAACAACAGGTAAAGCAAGCAAGACCCTGTTTTCATTATTGAAACTCGATGAGGGTTTCTTATACAATTAACTCTATTTGTATATACTTTTCTGAAATTTCTCACAATATTTTAAAAATTTTATTCAGTTTTCACCTGGAACCATGTGTAGATAGAAGGAAAGATTTTAAGAAACTGGATAACTGTTCTGGAGAATAAGGCAGATAATAAATATGGAATGAGACTGTGCAATCACTATCTTAAGGCTCACTTTTAATGGTGCCTGGGCAGAAAGGATAACTCAGTCACAAACCAAATGCATTGAGACAGGCAGCCAGTAAAATCACCATTTCTATTGGATCCTTCAGTGATACCTTTTAACTTCTGAGGAAAATATCCTTCTGGGGAAAGGTACTGTCATTTTTTAATCATCACAGACACTGAACTAAAAATTGAGAGTTTATTGCAGGTAAGAACAGAATGGTTCTCAAGTGTTGGTCCCTCTCAGAAGGATTCCTCCCAGCAAGTAACTTCCTCCAGAGCATCCATCTTCAGTGGGACCTTGCAGATCAAGGATCAGCATATGTGGCTGTCATAACCTTTGGAAAGTGACAAAAGAAAAGAGTTGAGTGTACCTTAGGGATAAAGTGCTTACAGGACCAGAGAGTCCCTTGGCTAAGGGGAACCAGTCCTTGAAGCCACTCTAACCAGAGCTGACTCCTCTCACAGAATCTATCCCTCAGTCCTTCTTGACACTCATTCTCAGATTACCCCATGGCTTCAAATAACATGACATCAGGATGACTCAAGTATGATGTCCAACCTAGTAACTCCTCTGACCTCTGGACTAATCCACCTTCCCACTTCATTATTCTTTTGGGACATTAAGTTAAAAGCTAAATGTTGCTAACTGTAGCTGAATATTACTACAATATACTTGATTTTCATCTTAGAATCCTTTAGGGACTAACTCTTAGGCTTTAAATGTGTGAAGGTAAGTCTTACATGATTTATAAAAAAGATCAAGAATGTGTATGTGAGTGTGTGTGTGTGTGTGTGTGTGTGTGTGTGTGTGTGTGTGGTCTTCCTTTAATGTTGCACTCCAAAGGCAGAAGCAGTCAGAGCTCTGTAAATCTGAGGCCAAACTGGTCTGTACAGTAAGTTCCAAGCCCTGTCTCAGGAGAGAATGGAAATCTGCAATTGACAAAGTTGGGGAAATAGGGGGCACTCCTGGACCAGATAGAGACTTGGGATAAGGGAAACACCAAAGAATCAGTGGGGGTGACCTTAGCTGTGACTCAGCACTGAGGACATGGAACCTGAAGAGGACACCTCTGGCAGCCAGATAGGAACCCTAGAGGAGCTAGGGACACCAACCTACCCACAAAACTTTTGACTCAAGATTTATCCTGTCTACAAGAAATGCAGGGATGGGGGTCAGGGTGGGGCTGAGTAGAGTACAGACTAAGGGAATGGCCAACCAATAACTGTTCTAACTTGAGACCCATTCCATGGGTAAGCACCAGTCTCTGACTATTAATGATACTCTGTAATGCTTGCAGACAGGAGTCTAGCACAGCTGTCCTCTGAGAGGCTCCACCCAGCAGCTGACTCAGACAGATGCAGAGACCTACAGCCAAACAGTGGATGGAGCTTGGGGACTCTTATGGAAGAACAGGAGGAAGGATTGTGGGCCCTGAAGGAGATAGGAACTCCACAGGAAGACCAACAGAGTAAAATAACCTGAACCCTTGGGGCTCTCAGAAGACTGACCCATCAACCAAAGAACATGCACAGGCTGGACTTAGGCCTCTTTGCACATAGATAATAGATGTACAGCTTGGTCTTATTGTAGGTCTACACAACTGGAACAGGGGGCTATCCAAAAGCTGTTGCCTGTACATAGGATATGTTCTTATAGCTGAGCTGCTTTGTCTGGCCTGAGTGGGAGAGAATATGCCTAGCTTCTCAGAGCCTTGATATATCAGATTTAGTGGTAGGG
>JADRCC010550675.1:0-15640 GCA_019843855.1 Hylomyscus alleni
TTTTTTTTTTCATCTTGATTGATATAACATAACCCATAGGCCCCAAAATGCTCATTTCCACAAGCTGAAAATATTACTGGATCAATCATCCCCATGGCCATGTCTGTTTTGAATTCTCTTCTGGGCACTTCTAAGCATGCAACATATTACTATGTTGTTGTCATTCCATAGTTCCCTCTGGACATCTGCTGATGAACACAAAGGATTAGGCAAGGATGACTCCACTGTGTTTAAACAGTTCTCCTGGGTTTCCTTTTGAAATATTGATTATTAGAATAAAGGCCATGGAGGGTTAAAGTTGGGATGAATCCTGGATCCATGTTAAAAATTGATCAATACTATATCTTCTTAATTTTGCCCATTATGACAATAGCAGGGTTAGTACAATGTTGTAATTATGTGTTGATCTAGTTCCTGCCGCTAAACACACACACCTGATATCATCATTGTTATATTTATCATATCATTACTATCATTATTATTTAATTGCCATCATTTGGTTTCATGTCTCTTCCCTTTTTTGTAAGTAAATTCTAGTATATTTATTAGGAATAAGTATTCATCACTGCTTTTAATTCTAATACCAATGGTAGAGTCAAGAAATTTCCTGCTAAAATTATGTGTTTAATTTACTCCCTTGCTCATGGCTTCATATTTTACAAAACTATAAGTTCTAAATATTTATCATCAAGCTCAAAACCTGTAAAGTGATTTTATAACACATATAATTGGAAAAATGGTGTTTTTCAGTGATTTAGATCTGTATGTGGTCTCTGGACTAAAGTCCTTTCACAGGTGACACAAATACACTAATTAAAGGTCTGGGAAACAGAGAGTGAGTGAGCTATTTTACAATGATGTAGAGGTAAAATGAGAGTTAGACAGTAGCATTTCTCTTTACAGTATTTTATTTTGGCTGAATTTCACTGAATAGAGCTGGAGAGGAACAAGTTACAAATAATTAGAGGAAAACATATTAAGACACAAGCCTATTCTATGGTCTTTCACAGCAGTGAGAGGTATACATGAGTTAAGCATACTTTCCATAGTATTCAATGTCTGAAACTTCATTGACGGTGATCCTCCAGTATGTCTCTACACCCTGTAGAAATGAAACCATCTTCCTATCAAGATTAGTAAATAGTTTGGTAATTAATTAATAGTAAATATTAATTAATAGTTTGGGTAGAGGGAATAGCATTATGGGGATTTATGTGCTATAATCATCAGATGGAGGCCCTGTGACACAAGAAGCATAAGCATAAGGGTTTATTGTCTTAAATTTAAAACTATGAAGACGTTATGTGGACCTTCATTTAATTATTTTCTTAAATTCTCAAATGGATCAAGGACTTCCACATAGAAACAGATATACTGAAACTAATAGAAAAGAAAGTGGGGAAGAGCCTCCAGCACATGGGCACAGGGGAAATTTTCCTGAAGAGAACACCAATAGCTTATACTCTAAGATCAAGAATTGACAAATGGGACATCATAAAATTCCAAAGCTTCTGTAAGCAAAGGACAATAGAACAAAACAGCAATCAACAGATTGGGAAAAGTTCTTTGCAAATCCTATATCAGATAGAGGGCTAATATATAAAATATACAAAAGAATTCAAGAAGTTAGACTTCAGAGATTCAAATAACCCTATTAAAAATGGGGCACAGAGCTAAACAAAGAATTCTCAAGTGAGGAATTCCAAGTGGCTGAAAAGCACCTAAAGAAATGTTCAACATCCTTAGTCATCAGGGAAATGCAAATCAAAACAACCCTGAGATTCCACCTCACACCAGTCAGAATGGCTAAGATCAGTAGATGCTGGTGGAGTTGTGGAGAAGGAGGAACACTCCTACATTGCTGGTGGGATTGCAAGCTGGTACAACCACTCTGGAAATCAGTTTAGTGGTTCCTCAGGAAATTGGACATAGTACTACCAGAGGACCCAGCTATACCATTCCTGGGCATATACCCAGAAAATGCTCCAATACGTAATAAGGACACATGCTCCATTATGTTCATAGCAGCCTTATTTATAATAGCCAGAAACTGGAAACAGCCCAAATGTTCCTCAACAGAGGAATGGATACAGAAAATGTGGTACATTTGCACAATGGAATACTACTCAGCTACTAAAAACAATGATTTTATGAAATTCTTAGGGAAATGAAATTCTTAGGTGGATATGGAGAATATCATTCTGAGTGAGGTAGCCCAATTACAAAAGAACAAACACGGTATGCACTCACTGATAAGTGGATATTAGCCCAGAAGCTCGGAATACCCAAAATATAATCCACAAACCACAAGAAACTCAAGAAGAAGGAAGACCAAGTGTGGATACTTTATTCCTTCTTAGAAGGGGGAACAAAATACCCATGGAAGGCATTGCAGAGACAAACTATGGAGCAGAGACTGAAGGAAGGACAATCCAGATACTGTTCCACCTAAGAATCCTTCCCATATTCAATCACCAAACCCAGACACTATTGTGGATGCCAGCAAATGCTGGCTGACAGGAGCTTAATATAGCTATCTGCTGAGAAGCTCTGCCAGTGTCCAACTAATACAGAAATAGAGGCTCACAGCCATCCATTGGACAGAGCACAGTGTCTCCAATGAAGGAGCTAGAGAAAGGACCCAAGGAGCTGAAGGGTTTGCAGCCCCTTAGGACAAACAACAAAATGAACTAACTAGTACCCTCAGAGCTCCCAGGGACTAAACCACCAACCAATGAGTACACATGGTGGGACTAATGGCTCCAGCAGTATATGTAGCAGAGGATGGCCTAGTCGGTCATCAATGGGAGGAGAGGCCCTTGATCCTGTGAAGGTTCTATGCCTCAGTGTTGGGGAATACCAGGGCCAGGAAGTGGGAGAGGGTGGGTTGGTGAGCAGGGGGAAGGAGGAGGGAACAGGTTTTTTTTTTCCCTCAGAGGGGAAACTGGGAAAGGAGATATTATTTGAAATATAAATAAAGAAAATATCTAATAAGAAATGAAAAAAAATTCTCAAGAAAAATTTGAAACAGAAGAAAATAGTGTGTAGATTGGTGACATTGTGGTTCCTAATAAATTTTCATAGAAACAATGTTTTCTTAGTTTATATTTATTTAATTACTTCATCCCATTGATCACTTCTCAGGGTCTAATATGTCTTTTACCTAATTTTCATAGAGCAATAAATAAAAGATTTAGAGTTTCCATTTTTAAATAATTCAGATTATCATGCAAAAATTCACTATGCTCTGAAAAATATCTAATTTCAGCTATCACCTGTCTGTTATGAATCTAATCTCTATTTGTAATTGTAGATTATAATTTGTGATCTACATGTTACAAATTGTAACATGTGCCCCATGTTCTAGTTTGAGAGTTTCTTTCCGGAATCAACTTGAATATGTTACCCAGATGCTAGGGTAACTGTTAACACATTCATAATATCTCTGGATGAATCTATGAGTGTGTTTCTGGAAGAGACTAGCCAATGAGACAGTAGATTGAGTTAAAGAGATTCGTTCTCACCAAAGAAGGCAGGCATTATTGATTCTGAAGGTCCAAAGAGCTGCTTTTCTATGTTCTTGAGCTCTTGTCATTTATTTGCCTTGGACATTAGAGTGCTTTCTCTGGACTTTGGGCTCTGAGAGATGCTACATTTCTGACTAGTGCCTCATTACTTCTCATGGCATTTGCAGCTCTTAATCGTGCTGTGACCCTAAAGATCCCAAACTAAAACACTTCCATATTACTCCAAATGAATAAAAGATGCTCGCCATCTCCTTTCAGGCACTCACACGTCCAATGATGATGCTATCATCCGTGATCTTCAAAGTGGGGATGAGTATTACGTTGGATCATTCACCATACTCCAGCCTGTCATTATCATTTTCTGCTAATGACTCTTCCACTGTGAATTGGCCTTGTTCCTCTATCTTCACCAGCCTCCTGCTTCCATTCACACCTGTCCTCATTGTTCCTCACACAGACCACTAACATAGTCTTGGTTTCTAGTCACTTCACCTCCCCCTCTAATCCATTGTGCCTATTGCCCTCAGAAAGAGTTGTAAAATAGTCTACAAATACTAGATGTGTAGATATCAAGATAACTGAGCTCTAAAGAACACTCCATATAGCTCTTTATATTTCCAAATAACCTTGTGACTGAGACAGAATGTCGTAGCTGTTTGAAGAAGAGGGTGGGATGGTGATTCTCAAAATACTTTGATGTGGATCAGAAAATTCTTCCTCTAAACTATCTTTGCCCTTTGGTCTTTAACATTTGGATACTAGATAAAAATCTAGTGATTCTTAATACACCTGTCTTTTTTTAGGTAGGAATAGTCGATTTATTTGAAAAACTAATGAAATCTATATGCTCCATTTGAGAAAATTTGAATTAAGCATATGAAAGTAGGTCTTTTACAGCCCCATGGAAACAATAGTAAGATCCTCTGTAAAATGACCTAAGAAGATCCCTTTGTTCAGGGAAAATTAATGTGCATTCCTTAAGTTAGTGTTTTCTGTAATGTTGAGATTCTGAAAAAAAGATTTAATTCAAGTAAAAAATTCATTAGAATTATTTTTTCTTCTCTATTTGTATTGAATTTCTCATGTCATTGACAGATTTCCTTAATATTGCAAAAGAAATAAGACCCATCACTATCTTTGTGAACCACTATTAGACATACTGTGTACCTGCTTGAAGAAAAGATGCCCTCCTAATAGGCTAAAGACATTCTTTCCTTAAAAGATCCCTGGACTGAATGTATATTCTTTACTGTGGATCATGGGTAACTTTCATGTGAGTCATGGACACTGCTCCTGTGGCTCTGCAGCCTCTTGATCTTCCTCAGTAGGGAGAGAGGGAAAGTCGAATTTTTTCATTATTGCTTGACATCCATAAAACTTTCTGAAATTTTCTATCCTTATTATCAATTTCCCCCAAATACTTCTATGCAGTGCTCTCTAATAATTATTGATTGAATGTAAAAGATAAACTCACATTAGATATCTAATGCAACCTTTTGGATTGAATGTAAAATGTAAATTCACAGCCGGGCAGTGGTGGCACATACCTTTAATCCCAGCACTTGGGAGGCAGAGGCAGGCGGATTTCTGAGTTCGAGGCCAGCCTGGTCTACAGAATGAGTTCCAGGACAGCCAGGGCTATACAGAGAAACCCTGTCTTGAAAAACAAAAACAAACAAACAAAAAATGTAAATTCACATTAGCTATCTAATGCAGCTTTAGTCCTAGAAAATATCCCAACACTAGTTTTTCCACCCTGCTCATTCCTCTGGAGCCCGGGGTATTTTTATAGCTTATTGAGTGAGGTAGATACAAGTCTGTGTGTTTGTCAAGTCAGTTTTGGAATCAAATTGTTCTGGAAACGGATTCCCTTACCAAGGCCACCAGAGGCACAATTCTTTGGAAAGAATCCAGACTTGCCATTTGACCATTCCTCCTAACAAGCCAAAGATACCCTTTTCTTTACGAAAGCCGTGGACTAGGCATGCATTCCTAATTCTGGAGCACGCCTTTTCAAGAGAGCAGAATGAATAGAGCTGTTCATGCTTGAGAGCACGAAGTTCCACTGGTTCTAAAGCATCTGCAGGGGACCATAATTTGCAAGCCATGATCTCCCACATCCAGATTGATCCATTTCCTTCAGTACTGTGTAACCAGCCACAACATCACAGCCTTAAGATCGCATGTGGGGTTAGTGAAGATTTTTTTTCTCATTCTGTAGGTTGACAATTTGTTCTATTAACTGTGTCTTTTGCCTTACAGAAGCTTTTCAGTTTCATGAGGTCCTATTTATTAATTGTTGATCATAGACACTGAGCCACTAGAGTTCTGAATAAAAATCACCCCATCCCCATCCCCCCAACCCTGCCAATGAGTTCAAGGCTCTTTTTTACTTTCTCTTCTATTAGATTCAGTGTATCAGGTTTTATGTTGACTTCCTAGATCTACTTGGACTTGAGCTTTGTGCAATGTGATAAATATGGATCTATTTTCATTTTTCTACATACAGACCACCAGTTAGACCAGCACCATTTGTCAAAGATGCTTTCTTTTTCCATTCTATGTTTTTGGCTTCTTTGCCAAAGATCAAGTGTCTGTAGGTGTGTAAGTTTACTTCTGGGTCTTTGATTCTATTCCATTGACTGGCCTGTCTGTCTCTGTACCAATACCATGTGGTGTTTATCATTATTGCTCTGGAGTACAGCTTGATTCCCTCAGAAGTTCTTTTATTGTTAAGAATTATTTTCTCTATCCTGGGTTTATTGTTTTTTTCCATATAAAGTTGGGAATTGTTCTTTCCATGTCTGAAGAACTGTGTTGGAATCTTGATGGGGATTGCCTTGAATCTGTAGATTGCTTTTGGTAGGATGGCCATTTGATGGGTTAATCCTACCAATCCATGAGCATGGCAAATCTTTTCCTCTTCTGAGGTCTTCTTCAATTTCTTTCTTGAGAGACTTGAAGTTCTTGTTATACAGACTTTTCATTTGCTTGGTAAGAGTTACACCAAGATACTTTATATTATTTGTGGCTATTGTGAAGTGAGTTGTTTCATTATCATTTGTATAAAGGAAAACTACTGATTTATTTGAGTTAATTTTATATCTGGTCACTTTGCTTAAGTTGTTTATCAGCTGGAGAAGTTCTCTAGTAGAGTTTTGGGGTCGCTTATGTATATTATTATACCATCTGCAAATAGTGATACCTTTATTTCTTCTTTGCCAATTTGTATCCTCTTGATCTCTTTTTGTTTTCTTATTATTCTAGCTGGTACTTTGAGTATTATATTGGATAGATATGGGGAGAGTGGATATCCTTGTCTTGTCTCCAATTTTAGTGGTATTGCTTCAAGTATCTCTCCACTTAGTTTGATATTGGCTGTTGGTTTGCTGTATATTGCTTTTAATGTGTTTAGGTATGGGTCTTGGATTCCTGATCTCTCCAATACTTTTCACATGAAAGGGTGTTGTATTTTGTCAACTGTTTTTTTGGCATCTAATGAGATGATCATGTGATTTTTTCTTTGACTTTGTTAGTGGATTTTCTTAATAGATTTTCATATATTGAACCATCCCTGCATCTCTGGGGTGAAGCCTACTTGTTAATGGAGAATGATAGTTCTGATGTGTTCTTGGATTCTGTTTCCTAGAATTATATTGAGTATTTTAGCATCAATATTCATAATTGAGATTGGTTTGAAAGTTCTCTTTCTTTGTTGGGTCTCTGTGCTGTTTAGGTATCAGGGTAACTATGACTTCATAAAATGAATTAGGTAGGGTTCCTTCTGTTTTTATTTTTTGGAATAGTTTGAGGAGAGTTGGTATTAGCTCTTCTTTAAAGGTCTGGTAGTATTCTGCACTAAAGACATCTGGCCCTGGGCTTTTTTAGGTTGGGTAGTTTTTAATGATTTTTATTTCCCTAGGGGATATGGGACTATTTAGATCATTTACCTGCCCTTAATTTAACTTTCATACATGGTATCTGTCTAAAAATCATTCATTTAATGTAGATTTTTCAGTTTTGTTGAATAAAGGCTTTTGTAGTAAGATCTGATTTTTTTTTTAATTTCCTCAGTTTCTGTTATTATGTCTCCCTTTTCATTTCTGACTTGGTTAATTTGGACTCTGTCTCTGTGTTCTTTAGTTAGTTTTATTGAGAGTTATCTATCTTGATTTTTTCAAAGAACCAGCTTTTGGTTTTGTTGGTTTTTTTTTCTTTTTGTATCATTCTCTTTGTTTTTAATTAGTGGATTTCTGCCCTGCATTTGATTATTTCCTGCTGTCTAATCCCCTTCAGTGTGTTTGCTTCTTTTTGTTCTAGGACTTTCAGGTGTGCCATTAAGTTGCTAGTGTAGAATTTCTCCAGTTTCTTTATGAGGGCACTTAGTGCTATGAGTTTTCCTCTCATCACTGCTTTCCTTGTGTCCCATAAGTTTGGATATGCTGTGTCTTTTCTTCATTGAATTCTAGAAAGCATAATTTCTTTCTTTGTTTCTTCCTTGAGCAAGTTATCATTGAGTAGAGAGTTATTCATCTTCTGTGGGTATATGAATTTTCTTTTGTTTTTGTTGTTATTGAAGTTTAGTCATGGTCCCTGATGATCTGATAGGATGAATGAGATTATTTCAGTCTTTTATCTGTTGAAGCTTGTTTTGTGGCCAATTATAAGGTCAGTTTTGGAGTAGGTACTATGAGGTTCTGAGAAGAAGGTATATGCTTTTTTTTTTAGCATGAAATATTCTGTATATTTGCTAAATCCATTTGGTTCATAACTTCTTAGTTTCACTGTGTCTCTGTTTAGTTTCTGTTTCAATGACTTGTTCATTGGTGAGATTGTGGTGTCACCCAACCATTGGAATGAAGTTGGGAACCCACTATGTCAAATTAGGGAAAGGACTGAAAAAAATGGAGGAGGAGGGTGACCCCATAGGAAGACCAGCAGTCTCAATTAACCCTGACCTATGGAAGCTCCTAGACACTGAGGCACCAGCCAGCCAGCATTCTGGAGCTGGTCTGAGGCCTAAACACATATATAGCAGAGGACTGCATGGTCTGGCCTCAGTGGGAGAAGATGTTCCTAATCCTCAGGAAACTTGAGGCCCCAGGGATTGAGGAGGCCTGGTGGGGGAGGGAGCATCCTTTCGGAGAGAGGGAGGAGGAGGAATGGGACTATGTGTGTGGAGGACCAGGAAGAGGGGCTATGGCTGGATTGTAAATTTAAAAAAAGTTCTTTCAAAGCCCACATTTCCTGTTAGTGAGCTTGCCAACTGCATAGTATAAATAAATAGAAAAGTAGTGTTTTCTATTTCAGTTCTAAAAGGTGCTAAAGTACATGGATTCATGGCCAAATAGAACTTTATACAGTCAGAAAATGTAGCTCAGAGTATTATGTATAAGCCTAATGATAGAATAATGAGGGCTAAACATCATTCCTAAATTAGCCAAAAAACAGTAGGGAATCTCTAGAAAGAAAGTTAAATTGGTGATAATGGGCCAGCCTAGAATGTATGCAGTTGCCCCACTCATAAATAACAGAAAAAAATCTACTTTCTGTAAATTTTAAACTTACTTCCGGATTTAATTGATCAAGAGGAACATATCTGTTATACAGATATGAACTCACTTTCATAAATATTATTGGGTTTCTACTACATATCAAATATTTAGAACATATGACAGAAAATAATAGAAATGCCTACCTTAAAATAATTAACCACATTTTCTGTATTCATTATTCTGCTGAGGGAGATCTGGGTTCTTTCCAGCTTCTGGCTATTAGAAATAAGGTTGCTAAACCACCAACCAAAAGTATGCATGAAGGGACCCATGGCTCCAGACACATACGTAACAGAGGATGGCCTTGTCAGTCAGCAATGAGAGGAGAGGCCCTTGGTTTTGTGACAACTCAATGCTCCAGTGTAGGGGAATGTCTGGACAGGGAAGCAGGAGTGGGTGGGTTGGTGAGCAGGGGGAGGGAGATGGCATAGAGGGTTTTCAGAGGGCAAACAAGGAAGGGGTATAACATTTGAAATATAAATTTAAAAAAATCTAATAAAATAAATAAATAATAAAAAAGAAAGAAAATAATTATTAGCCATGCTTTCTTCACAATATTGTTAATTAACCATATATATATATATATATATATATATATATATATATATATATATAAAAATCATGTAATCTTTACCTGACCATCTCAGTTAAACATCAGTTTTCATTTTATTGTTGAAACAAAATATATTTTTAAAGGTATTAAATTAAAGAAATATGTGCCTTACTGATCTAACATTCTAGATGTAAAGCTATGAGGAAAAGAAAAAATAACTGAGATATTGAAATCAGAAGTACCAACAGTCATAGCTCACTTTTATAGAAACATCAACAAGTGTTATAAATGTCCTACCATTTGTTTGCCCATAATCTTATCCCTTCTATGAGACAAGACATAATCTATAAACTTAACTGGTTTATAGTCGGACTATGTCATCTTAGTGACCAGACTGAGTCAATTCACATTGTCTCTGGAGCTGCCATTCCTTCACTCTTTTACCAATGAGTCACTTCCTAAGCTTGGGTACTAGCATTCTTAGGTTCTTTCCTGACTCTAATCTTGCTCTGGCTGAGGAAGTAATTGTAAGTGAGATGCCTAATAAGTGAGTTACCAACTAGGATAAATGCCACTGAAGTGCCAAGACATAAAAATCATCTGGATCTAATAGTCTATTAGTTAGAAGTGGGAGGAACCTGGGGTGTCAGTAGCTAGCGAAAAATTCGACAGAGAATAGAGAGCTCCTATTACTCCTCTGCTTCCATCAATGAATGGATTGGCTCCAGGAAGCTAAAGGTTCCAATCCACTATGGTTCAAATGTACTACAGATCTGAAGCCAATGGGTATGACTTTGGAACTGTGAGTATTCAGTTTCTCTTCCACCAAGTAGTATGTTCTAGGTACAGTGTTTTATGCTAGAAATTGAGTTAATGCATTGACTGTCAGGTTAGAAAGGAAAACAAAATTCCTTCTCTGGACAGCTACTGTGACAGCTGCAGAGATTTCTTTTTGCTTTAGTAACGCTCTGATTTCTGCCTATACCTCCATAATTGAGATAGGGTTGCACTGTCAATGACGTTAAATAGATATTAAAACTCTAGTGTGAATGTTGGTTAATGAAAAGAATATTTACATGTTTTCAAAGTGTTTCCATGAAGAGTTAATATTAACTTCAAGGGAAAACAGACATCTCAACAATACAAAAAAAAAAAAAAATGGTACTCTAATAATCAGATTTAAAGCACCATATGCTCCCAGTTCCCTGAGAAAGAAACAGAAAAAGAATATATGAAATTCCAACCAGAGAACTTGAATTAAATACACAGGAAATACTCTTAACCTTCAAATTGGGGGGAGGTTTTTATTTGGTTAGGATTATTATCATTAGAAGGGAAAAATACAAAAATACTAAAATAAAAAAAAAGTTATGTTAAAGGATAAGTAAATGAAATGTTTGTCTACAAATAAAAATTAAGGTGAAAGAAAAGAAGTAAACTTGAAATTCCTAAAATGAAAACAAACGAAAAACTTGGTACTTGAGACAACATTAGCTCTCCCTATCATATTAGGCTATAGCATATATAAGTGTTGAATTCTACTTCTCAAAGTTTTTGTTGATCGAGTTGGATCTGGGGCTAAAGATCAAACTCAGATCCTTGTGCATGAACTCATAAAGGCTACACTATATCCCGCCACTGCTCCTTATACTTTAGAATATTTGTGTGTATTTGTGTGTGTGTGTGTGTGTATACATATATATATGCATATACATATATACATATATATATATACATGCTTATACATACATATATATGTATGCATATACATATACATATATATGCATATATATATGTATATATATACATATATATATATATCAGCAGGCTTTATCTCATGTATAGTCCTATAGTACAATAATAGATTCTATATAGCAATAATTTCTAAACTGTGTCCCTTGTTCCTGAGAGGTAGATTCTAAACCCATGACATTTTCTAAGGGATGAGAATGTCTATCCTTATTATTCATATTTGACTCTTTGGACCACATTTAATAGCTTGTGCTTATGAAATCATTAGAGATGGCAGATAGTTTTACAAGAAAGGCTAACCATGTTACTCAAGGATTGACTATAAGAGCACTTGATATCATTCCAAACTTTGGCAGAAAGTACAGAGAAATGTCATGTAAGAATAATATCAATCAGTCATAGCTTAACCAAGTCCTAGTGAAAAACTGTAGACCTCAAAGCACAGGTGAGCCTCCATGTCTAAGAATACTAAATATGTCATACTGATGTACCAAGAGAGTCATGTGAACCAGTAAACCATGGAACTTCTGAACTTTCCTACATCTGCCTTATTGTGATTGGTTCTGTGTTATGGGTTTTTTTGTTTGGTTGTTTGTTTTTGTTTTTTTGTTTTTTGTTACAATAACATGTGATCCTAAGCAAAGCACTCTTTTGGGTTTATAAGAGTCTGTCCAGAACTCAGGACAGAACTTACTTAGCAGCTAGTAGAAAGGCAATCTCATCAATATAAAAAATAGTTAAGTAACTCCTCTATGAGCCAGTCACTAGTTGTCAGGGCAGTCTAGCAACAGATTTTGTCTTTAACCTCTGAAGTTTGGACCAGTTTCAGTTAATTGGTCTCAGAAGTCATGTAAATTCATTGTAGTATTAATAAAATTGAAATTTAATGTTTTTGTTTAATTTTAAAGCTCTCATAAACTTCTAGAACAAAGAAAAATAACCTGAAAACAATGTTTAGTAGACTACCCATGTGTGTCTTAGAGCACATCCTATCAAATACTGTGACTTATCTTGTTAGGTAATTGAGTAAGTTGATAGTTTCAGTTTTTTCTGGAAGTTAGTTGGGACTGACAAATAAGGTTCATTTTAAGCTAAACTGAGTTTATGAATAAAACTGAGTGCCAAGAGCTAAATATATGTCAATACCAGTGTGGATATAGATCGACTTCACCTAGAACAGCTAGGAAAATTTTAAATTAAACATTTTAAAATGCACTGGAAACATTATTCTTGGGAATAATAAACTGCAATAAATCAATCATGAAGATAGACACCCAAAGGCATTTTTAAAAATCTGTGCCTGACACAAAGAAAATGAACAATAACAATAATTGTGATTACGTTTAGGTTTTTTTTTCATGTATGTATCTATTTTAAGAGAATGACAAAGTCCCAACTAGACATCTCTCACCACCAAATACAACCTCTAGTGCCAGGAACGAGTTACACAGAATTAAGTTTTTGGACAAAGGAGCCCCACTGAAAGTCCCCTACAATCCAGACTATTGACAAGGCTATCGGTTGCTCCCCACAAATTGATAGTAAAATGTTATTGCTGAAGACAATACCTATATAACTCATTGAACATGGAGAACTCAAGCTGGTATTTACCTAGAGCCTTCACCTCTACTGACTACTTACTGTTCATGATACTTGAAGGTATCAGACAGAAAGGTAAATACAAATCTGGATACAAACCCTTTCAATCTACAAAGGTTACTAGCAGTGGCACAAATGTTGTGGAAATAACAACCTGCAGTCTATTTAAGGCCCTGACTATGAGAAGGAACTCAATGTTCAAGTGGTCAAATCTGACTCTAAATAGGCCAGGGACCTAGGGCAAAATCAAATACAACTGATTTAGTAAAGGATCAGAGCAATGAATCCTAACAGTCTACTACATTCAGAGATAATTACTTTTTTTAGCCATCATCATAAGACTCATCCTGCAGTAGATGAAACAAATACAGAGACCCATAATGGTACTATGTTCCGAGAATAAGTACCTTGGAACACTTATTGCTAAGTGAAATCCTCCATCAAATCACTTCTCTAAGAGACCAGGAAACTTGAGAGGAGGAGGAGGCAGTAACACTGTACAAGCCAATAAGAATGAAAGAAACCAAGGAAACAAGCCTTCAAAATACAACCGGACTGATACACATCTGAACTTACAGAAACTGGTAGAACAGAGCCTGCACAAGTCTAAGCTTGATGGAGTGCCAATGCTAAGAGTAGAAGTAGACATAAGACTCCATCTCTAAACCAGAAGCTATTGCCTATTGATAACAACTTGCAAAAGGAAAATTTCTTTCAAAGGAGTGTCCCTGGCTATACAAACCACACTTAAGGGCAGAAACCATGCCCAGTGGAAGATGGCCAACACAAAACAAAGTAAATAGTAATTTTGGGAAGTTTTCTTGTCTTATAGTGAGTTGGCTAGGTATTTTTTTTAACTTTATACACAGTTTTTTGTTTACATCTTATACTTTTCTATTTTATTTTTATGAGATTTCTGTGTATATGAATGTCTGCATCTGTATGCATTTTTTGTGCTTTTTATTTGCTTTTTTATGCTTTTTTTACTATATTGTTTTTTGTTTCATTTATGTGTCTGTTTTCTAAG
Source organism: Hylomyscus alleni (assembly GCA_019843855.1). Classification (NCBI taxonomy): domain Eukaryota; kingdom Metazoa; phylum Chordata; class Mammalia; order Rodentia; family Muridae; genus Hylomyscus; species Hylomyscus alleni. The sequence continues at coordinate 14,014 of JADRCC010550675.1, forward strand.
AGAAAGAGAGCAAGGTATGGATTCTAGTTGAGGGGAAGGTGGGGAGATTGGGAGGATGTGGGAGGAATTAGTGGAGGAATGCAGTGTTCAGAATACAGTGTATGAAAAAATATTTTTCATAAATATTTAAATTGTCCAATATTTAAAAATGTTTATTGTAACAAATACAACTTGATTAAATGTTGATATCCATAAATTCTTCCTTGGTAAAACACATTTCATTCTTAAATCTGAAATACATTTCAGCAACATATTGTGAACTTGGGATAAAATAAATGAAATCCCAAGAACACAAGCTGTAAAGTACTAGCAAGTTCTCCCTCTCTCATGTCACAAAGTCTAAACTTTGTTAGAAAGACCTGAAGAGAAAGGAATAATGGCCAAGTGAAGACAGGATGAAAACAGGAAGGAAGGAAGGAAGGAAGGAAGGAAGGAAGGAAGGAAGGAAGGAAAGGAAGGAAGGAAAGGAGAGAGGGATAAAAGGATGATTTTATTCTTTAAATCAAAAGTTATAGTTCTACAATAACAGCTAAATTACAGTTCTGTTTTTATTCCTTTCAATCATCTACCATGTCATTGTCCCATTGTCATTAGCATCCCCCTCTCGCCATATTATGGATTTTTTTTCTCTCTTGTGTCTTCATTGTCTATACTCATGTTATAGGTAAATGGATCATAAATAAATTTCATAGAATACTGTTCATGCTGCCTTTTACTTCTATAGTAGTGGTATACTGTGTTTCAAACTATAGAATAATTTTATTTCACCAACTTTTGTAGAGAACCATCTTCCTCTTTTCTACACACTAGCCCTGTCTACGTATTCTATTTCACACCACTACACTGCTATATGCCAGCCTTTTGAGTCATTTCAGTGAACAAAACCAATTCTTTAGTCTGTTCACAGAGACAACCATGTTTCTGCCAAGTTGATTGGACAGACAACCATGTTTCTGCCAAGCTGATTGCATTCCTACCCATAGGCAGGTAACTATATGCAATAACTTAAACCATTTGAATACTTCAGCTAGACCTTTTAATTATATTGTATATCTCATCAGGCCAACATATTCAGAGGATCTGCTTAAGTATTCACCCTGAAATAGACTGTGTATTAAATTAAACTATCAGATAAAACAACTTTGGTTGATGCATCTGCTAAGGAAATGACAATTCACCTAATTAGTTGTCAATACAGAAGGTTTTCTGAATTATTTCCCTTTCTTCATAGTCTGATGCATAGAAGCCCATGGATGTAAGTAGTTTCTATTAAACTACAGACTATCAGGTAATACATGTGCAAGTGTTGTTCTGTGACTAGCAATATTCATGGTAGATCGAGTCTGTAAATGAACAAACTAACGAAAATAGCTTACTTGAAGCACCATGACAGAAAATGTAGCAGTCTTAGGAAGTAAGCTTTCAGGAAGATGAAATCAAGTAATAAACCCTCCCATATCCATTCTCCTCTCCTCTCTCATTATTAAAAATCACATCAGTAAGGCAGAGAAAGTATAAGACTCCTAAAGCCGGCCTGAAGTCTACCTCACTCATTTTAGAATCTCAGATCACTAGCAACTTCTGAAGATGTCACTACACAGAACAGTAAAACGCCTTATCAACAGAG
>JADRCC010550682.1:0-26660 GCA_019843855.1 Hylomyscus alleni
TCCGGATTATTTTCTTCCTGCTTGTAAGCAGAATTCCTGAGCCTGTTTTGTAGTAGGTGCCTAGCACTGTGGATATTCTCTAAAATAATTAAACAAGTTCATTAATTAGAATGGACTAGAATGCTAAGGTAAAAATTGATGGTAATATTTCAGTAGCTTATAAAACAGAGGCATGTTTATTAGGCAAAATTAATTGTTGGGTTACTTCTCTCTTCTAGTCCAATCTGCCTTTAAGGAAGGAAGATACAAGAGGTGGGCCAACATCAAGGTTAATATTGCCTACCAGTTGCTTTTCTACTGTGTCACACCAATTCAATCTGTAATTGACAGTCCGTTCTCTATACTTACAAACTCATCAGACATTACTCCTTTTAAATTCTTTGTTAAAATATTGGGCAAAAATATTTAATTTTAGAGAAAGCAACATGTCTCAGTTGGCAACGGTGCCTGCCACCAAGTCTGACAACCTGAGTCCAATCCCCAGTCCTACATAGTGGAATGAGAGAACCCAGCCCTACGACCTCCTATGACCTCCAATGGTATATGTGAGCCTCTTCCCACCTACAACAAAATAATTAGATAAAAATGTAATTAAATGTTGTAAGTACTTAATTTTCATTGTTTTAAATGCCTCAACATTGTCTTCTCTTCCTATTAATTAATGGGCTTAATCAATCAAGTATTTAAACCAGAGGAGACCCAGGCCCTGACCCAGTAGTTAGGGCTAACCTGATGAACCCACAGACATGATGCCCTTACTAGTTAGTGACAGTGCCTTTCTACAGCTGCCTTTGCTTATGTTTGCATGGGTCTTTAAACCTTTCTCTCTCTGAGTCCCTTGGGCTTTCTAGGCAGCAAAGATAGCAGCTTTGCTTTATTTACTTTGGGACTGAATGAAAAGACTGAATCTTGAGTCCCCCTTTGAATCTTTATTTTGGAGATACTTTCCTTTTCTTATGGAATTTTAAAATTATCTATAATCCCAGCACTTGAAAGGAGGATCATTGGGAATTTAAAGCCAGTCTCAGCTTCATGTTCTAGACCAGCCTATTGTCTACAGTGGTGTCCTTTAATTGACAGTTGCAATTTCTGTGGTTTTAGCTGCTTATAGTCAACTCTGATCTGAATATATTAAATGGAAAATTCTAGACATAAACAATTCATTAAGTTAAAAAAAACTTTTGTATATGCTATACTTGCTCTCTTTGATTACTAGCTATTGGTGTTAATCTCTTTTTTTTCTTAGATGTTTTCTTTATTTACAATATCTCCTTTCCCAGGTTCCCCTCCAAAAGAAAAAAAGAAAAAAGAAATAAAATAAGAATAAAATAAAATAAAATAAAAACGAAAACAATCCCCTGTTCCCTCCCCGCTCCCCCTGCTTACCACCTCACCCTCCCCCACTTCCTAGCCATGACATTCCCATACACTGGAGCGTAGAACCTTCAGAGGGCCAAGGTCCTCTCCTCCAATTGATGACTGACTTGGCCATGCTCTGCTATACACATGCTGCTGGAGCCAGGAGTTCCCCCCACCATGTGTACTCTTTGGTTGGAGTTTTAGTCCCTGGGAGCTCTGAGGGTACTAGTTAGTTCATATTGTTGTTTGTGCTAAGGGGCTGCAAACCTTTCAGCTCCTTGGGTCCTTTCTCTAGCTCCTTCTTTGGGGACCCTGTACTAAGTTCAATGGATGGCTGTGAGCCTCTACTTCTGTATTAGTTGGGTACTGTCAGAGCCTCTCAGGAGATAGCTATATCAGGCCTCTGTCAGTCAGCACTTGCTGATATCCACAATAGTGCCTGGATTTGATCACTGAATATGGGAAGGATTCCCAGGTGGGGCAGTCTCTGGAGTCCTTCCTTCAGTCTCTGCTCCAGAGTTTGTCTCTAAAAATCCTTCCATGGGTATTTTGTTCCCCTTTTTAAGAAGAACAAAGAATCCACACTTTGGTCCTCCTTCTTCTTGAGTTTCTTGTGGTTTGTGGGTTGTTCTTCCTGTATTCCAATCTTCTAGGCTAATATCCACTTATCAGTGAGTGCATACCATGTGTGTTCTTTTGTGATTGGGTTACCTCACTCAGGATGATATTCTCCAGGTCCATCCATTTCCCCAAGAATTTCATAAATTCATTTTTTTTAATAGCTGAGTAGTACTCCATTGTGTAGATGTACCACAATTTCTCTATCCATTCCTCTGTTAAGAGACATGTGGGTTATTTTCACTTTCTGGCTATTATAAATAGGGCTGCTACGAACATAGTGGATCATGTGTCCCTATTACATGTTGGAACATCTTCTGGGTATATGCCCAGGAGTGGTATAGCTGGGACCTCTGGTAGTACTATGTCCAATTTCTGGAGGAACTGATGAACTCATTTCCAGAGTGATTGTACCAGCTTGCAATCCCACTAGCAATGAAGGAGTGTTCCTCTTTCTCCACAACTTCTCCAGCATCTGCTGTCATCTGAGTCTTTTAACCTAGCCATTCTGACTGGTGTGAGGTGGAATCTTAGGGTTGTTTTGATTTGCATTTCCATATGACTAAGGATGTTGAACATTTCTTTAGGTGCTTCTCAGCCATTCGATATTCATCAGTTGAGAATTCTTTGTTTAGCTCTGTACCCCATTTTTTAATCCGATTATTTGTATCTCTGGAGTCTAACTTCTTGAGTTCTTTGTATACATTGGATATTAGCCCTCTATCAGATATAGGATTGGTAAAGATCTTTTCCCAATTTGTTGGTTGCCGTTTTGTTTTATTGACAGTTAATCTCTTATTGTATATCATTTAGAAACTAAACTTTACCTCAGGGGGGAAAAACATAGTATTTACAAGTATTGGACTTGGTACTATGAATGGTGTCAGGCACCCATGGGTAAGTGGGGGGCATATATATATTCAGTTCCATTCATTTTTTCCTTATTATTTCTTCTTTTGTTTTTAAACTTTCAAAATACTGTAATGGAGCCTAGCCTTGTGATTCATTTAATCAGCACTCAGAGTGGAAGCATAAATTTATGGCTAATTTAGGATACATAGTGAGTTTATGGCAACCTGGACTGCATAACATGACCCTGTCTCCAAAGGGAAAAAAAAATTTTCTGAGCTATCTTATTTTTCTCTTTCTAGAAACCACCTTGTGTATAAAGCCAGAGAGACATAGATGAAAAAGTAGTGGGAGGGGAGAATTCAGTGAAAAATGAAACTGGAGCCTCTCTGGAGCTGTGAATGTAGAAGCCACTTGGGTAGACCCTAGTAACTTCCTGTTAGGGCGATGGCTCTCCTCTTTGGTCCATCCTTATGTCTCGCATTCCTAATATGTATTTGTATTAGAAAGATGGGGTTTTATGTTTCCCAGCCTGGCATCAAAGTTGATATAGTGCTGGGGATAACCATGAGCACTTCCTACTTCTGCCTCTTACCAGTGAGGGATTAATTTCCAAAAGAGAAATTTCAGGCACCCTGACACTTTGGGATTTTTGTTTGTTTGTTTGTTTTTGTTTTGGGGTGTTTGTTTGTTTGTTTGTTTGTTTTTTCGAGACAGGGTTTCTCTGTGTAGCCCTGGCTGTCCTGGAACTCACTCTGTAGACCAGGCTGGCCTTGAACTCAGAAATCCACCTGCCTCTGCCTCCCAAGTGCTGAGATTAAAGGCGTGCGCCACCACTGCCCGGCCGACACTTTGGACGGAGAGAACATGACTCAGTTTCCCTGACCAGGATCATGCCTCACCTAGCTTATAAAACTGCCCTGATGTAGAAGCTGTGAAAACCTCCTTTGGTTGTTCTTTACTCTTGCTGACATTAAACACAACTGCCAGCTGTAATTTGCTTGCTTTGTGGGTCAGCTCCATGTGGATCACCTCTGATTGTTCCTTGTTATGTATCATTTCCCCCAGGGAAACCTCCTCCCCTGACCACCCTTACTCTTTTCTACTCGGCTGTAGGGATGAGGCTCAGAAGTTGAGTTAAGAGAAACATCTTGTTTCTTTAGAGTCTGCAGAGGACATTTGTCTATGCTACTGATCTTCCATATAGAATATCTGTAGCAGTCCTGTGGGATCTGATATGAAAGTATTAGAATATTTGTTTAAAAATTCTCAACCCTTTAGAACTTCCATCTTTGTATATATATATTATTTATTATAAATGTACATAATATAGTAATTTAGATATATATGACCATTTTATCAGTTGTAAAGCACATGGTTTTATCTCATTTTAATTTCTCTTATATTGGGAAACATTTTACAAGTGATATTTAAAGAAAGCCTATGGTGTGACTTAATTAGTAATGCTATCTTTCTTTTTATGGTATATATCATGACTTGTGTATCACTGATGTTATCTATTATGAGTTCTATTATGCATGTATACATTATATATTCATACATACACATCATTTTACTCAAAAAGTTCTTATAGTCAATGAGTTTGCAAACCAAAAATGTCTGGAAGTCACGCTGTGAACTAGGTTGTTTCCGGTTATGATTATATGATGGTTAGTATTCTGTATGTAAATTACTTCTTATCATGTTTCCTTGAATTAAGAATTAACTCTGGTAAGAACTGAGCAAACAGGGACACCTCATAAAAATATCAAGGAGCTAGGAATGTCCATTAAGCCTAAAGACAGAGAGCTTCAGAAGGGTTTACTGAGCAAACTGAGCAAACATCCATCCCCAGGAGATGCCCTAATTGCGGGGGGTAATGCCCAGTTCCAGGAAATGTCCCCAGTAGGAGTAGATCTCCCCCCACCTCTCCTACGAGCAACCAGTATCTCCTCCTCACCTGGGGCACAGAGGTCAATGGACTCAAAAGACAATGGACTCCACCAATGAGAGATAACCAACTCATGCTGTAAACCTATGTACTGGGAAGGTATAAAAAGTGTAGCCTTTTGTTCCTCAGGGTAGCCTTTGCCTGAATGCTAGATGAACCCAGTATACTGGATCAATAAAAACCTCATGCTAATTGAAAAAAAAAAAGAAAGAAAGAATTAACTCTGCACATGTGTGTGTATTGTGTTCACTGAATTATAAACTCAATGAAATACAGACCATGTGTTACTCTTCTTTACAGTTCCTAAGGCATCTCCAGTCTAGTTTAGCAATCCGTAACCCTATCAAAACTAAGGGCTCTTTACTTATCTAATGTTTTAATGTTCATTTTCATTAGTTTAAAGTGAAATTCACAAATAAGTTTTAATTAAAAGTACGTTATTAGTTAGAATATCCTAGTGGCTAAAATAAATAAACCTTATGTTATTTAATGGACTCAACCCAACAGAAGATTGTTTCTTTGTGTTCCTCTGGGTGTACAAACAAATAAGTAATTTATGGGAAGGAGAAAGAGATATACTGAAGCATGTGTGGGGGTTTAATGCTCTAGTCCTAGAATATGCATATTTTACTTCAGCTCAGGGCCATGAGCCAGAAGTTAGTCACATGGAACAAGCTGCAGTGTGATTAGGTAATAGATTATTGTTGTAGAGACAAGAAATAGATGGGGATGTGCATCTCAGGGGGCATCTGGAAGTTCATCATATAATGTTCTATAAAAAAGACACATTTAAAAGCTATAATTAAAATAATATAACATTAATTATATGCCTTTAGGATGGTGACACTAGAGTGCATGAACCAAAGACTACGTCCACGGGAAGAACAGTCTGGCTGTGAAGGGGGTTGATATGGTTGGTGTGCCTGGAGAGTTGTGTTAGTGTCTAACACATCCTTCTTACTCGACCATTTCTAGCAGCAGTATCCCTGCCAGGGACGGAGTTCCTGGGATGCTGAACAACTCTTGGTGAACATCTGAACAAAGAAGTCCTCCCTAACATACTCAGCCAATGCATTCTTGGAAAGCCCAATGCATACTAGAATTCTGCAAATTCTGATTTGCCTTTCATGTAAAACTAATGCCTGTAGGCTCGAAAGAATTGTAAAGTTGATTTTAACTACATAAATACCCAGTGAGAAACTGGGAGGCTGTGAGGGATGAGAGTTAACTTTTGATTGTGCGGTACTCTTTAGTATGTCTCTGGGACCATTTTGCTGAGTACTGGTAGACACACACATCATTGTGACAACCAAATGCACTTTGGTGAGTTTCCCAAGCATCCTATGTGAATCAGTGAGTCATTGGCCTTACTCATTCAACGCTTGTTTTAGTCACACATGGGTACATGAATAAGTGTATAAATGAGCCAATTCACTAACACAAGCATGTAGATATAAAGTAACAAATATGGATATAAATGGATTGCCAGTCTTGTGCTACGTGATCTTCATAACAATCCTGCAAGATTTTTGAAGATGATGCATCTAGCAATGGGTCCTTACTCTCATAATGAGAGAGCACGCAGGGCTGCAATTGAAACCTAGACTTGACTCCAGAATGCACAATAGTTCCTCTGCTATTGGAGTGTCCATGCATCTCTGTTTGAGTCTTATCCTAGAGTTAAATGTGATCAACATTGCTTTCCAATGGCAAATGATCCCAGTTTGGGTAACAAATTTGCATGGCCGTCCTAGTTATCATACGCTGCCTGTTTAATCTTTATCTGTCTGGGGTAAAGAGAAAGAGTAAAAAACTAGTTATTCTGTTTCAGGCATCAGTGGGATTACTTGGGGCATAGGATGAGTTATCTTTGGCCAATTTATCAAATATGAATTTATCCATGGAGATTAAATATGTTTATCACTTAGTAAAAGAGTGTCCTAAACAGTATGAAAATAAGTATGCACTAGACACTCAGTCTTTTCCAGTTTAGTAGCATTCTTTTCTTTACACTCAAATCAAATATGCTGTCCCATGAGACAATGAAAGATTAAATAGTCCTAAATCTGAGAAACAGTGAAGATAACACAGAAAGATAATATTTGGTTAGCTATGAATCTCTGAGGATATCATCCCAATATCATAAAGGATCTGCCAGCCTTTAGGTTCTCTGATCCTGTTTGCCTCCACCTCAATGACCACAACCCTTCAATGCCGAAGACTGGGTTCTTTCCAAGCCTACTCCCCATGCACAGTACAACTGTACAATCTCAGTTTATCTTTTTTTGAGTGTCTATCTTTCTACTAACCTCTGTGATAGTTTGAATAGGAATGACCCCGAAGGCTAAAATATTTGAATGCTTGCTCTTTAGGGAGTGGCACTATGTGAGATTAGGAGCTGTGGCCTTGTTGGGGCAGCTATGACCTTGTTGGCAGAACTGTTTCCCTGGGGTGGGTTTTGAGGTTTCAGAAGATCAGGCATGACCAATGGCTTTTTCTTTTCCTACCACCTACAACTGAGACGTGGAACTCTCAGTTATCTCTCCAGCACCATGCCTGCATGCCTCCATGACTTTTTACCATGACAATAATTGATTAAACATCTGAAACTATAAGCAAATCTTGATTGAATGCTTTCTTTTATAAGAAGTAGCCATGGTTATGGTGTTTTTTCACAGCAAGACAACCACCATATTTAATTCTGTGTTGAAAAGGCTACCCAATAAACTGCAACAAGACAAAGACAGACAGAGAGAGGGAGAGAGGAATGCAGAGAGAAGATATGGAGGAAGAGGAAAAAGGGAGGAAGAAAGGAGAGGAAGAGAGGTGGGGAGAGAGCAAAGGAGAGAATTAGAGAGAAAGAGAGAGAGAGAGAGAGAGAGAGAGAGAGAGAGAGAGAGAGAGAGAGAGAATAAATACTACTTTGTCCCTAGATGGACAGGAATTGGAGTATGATGCCTGCTTACCCTTTTAAAAGTAACTAAAGGCAGCTTGAGTTGTAGTTCTAAGGCTGTCAGAGTCCAGACTGAAATGTGCCCTAAAGCTTGGTAGGACCACAAAGACTTAGTTCCGAAGGAGACCCCCACAGCCAGAATATATCAGGGATCTTGCCATTTTAAGTAAAAGGCTGAGAAGAGAAAAAGAGAGTTTCTAATATTTTCATAAGTATCATCAGAGAGAAGAAAATTCTTAGATATACAAAATATAATGTATAAGTACATTTATCAGAGAGTGAGCATCACAGAAGGCTCCAAGGACTAATTTACCTCAACCTGTGGAACAGTCAGAGGTCTCTGTGGGAACAGTACTGCAGTGTGTTTCTCTTATGCCTAAGCATCTAGATTTTTTTTAATGCTGCCAGTCTCTCCTCAGTGTTAGAGTACTGATACAGTAGCAATGTTCTTCTAAGTCCGAATCTTGAAAACAGATGTACAGGCTGAGATTTCTCAAGAGAGAGTTTACTGAGAGTATTCTGGATGACCAAAAGTAGAACCCAGAATGTCAGTCCTGATGTGACATCACAACATATAAGCTTGGATTTAAGAATTAGAAGAGTAAAGACTGGGAATCAAGGAGCAGAAGAAAAACTGGAAATAAGTTGTTCTCTCAATTCTAGTTCCTCTGCCGGAACTCCAGGCAACAGCATCAGTTGCTCATAGCACTTCTTACATGATCCTAACACATAAACTTCATGTACTTCGAATGCTTGCATACCACATCATCCTTACTCTCTTTGTGGCTTATTTAAATGACACAGTGCTGAGTGGAACACAAGCTTCATTTTACTTTAAGGAACACATTTAGAGTTGCAAAGGAAGAAGACATTTCATTATTTCTGCCAAGACACAGACACTGAATAGGTGAAACACCATTTTACCACCATTTGTTCTACTGCACTTTGGCAAATGTCAAGTTGGAGTCTGTGCATTCAGACAGTGGTAGACAAAATGAGATCAGCAGTCTCCTGGTGGGCTTGCTGTCTGGCTAACAGCACCTTGACCTCCTTTGCTCCACAGCAATCACACAACTCACAGGGAAGCATTGGCTAAATGAGACTTCCGGCTGGTGTCTTCTCTTCGGGACAAACATCAAAAGACTAGTGCATACCGGAGATACTTGCCACAGACTTCACTCCAGAGCTTACCCAGGGAACAAATTCAAGAAAGCCTGGGGCATTTAAAGAAAACAGCAGATGAAGGTTTTTGTGTCTTCTCATTTCCAAATTATTCTGAAACTATGGTGTACCTACAGTCTCACCAATCACCCTCACACTAAATGGTTTATCTTCAGCTAACCACATGCACCAACAGTCACCTCTTTTAATACATAGGAATGGATGAAAAGATCAGTCTTTTTAAGACAATTCTATTTTAAAAGCAAGCATGTTGGTTCACAACTGAAATCCCTGCACTTAGGAGGCAGAAGCAGAATGATTACAGCAAGTTCAAGGCTAGGTTGGTCTACTCAGTGAGTTCCAGGTCAGTTGGAACTTCATAGCAAGACCCCATCTCAAAAAAATAAATCAATTTCATGAGCATATGTGTCGGGGCCCTCTCGACCAGCAAGAAAGGACACGACCACAGGTCTTCCTTAAGCAGTTTATTCAGGTCCTTTTATACATGCTTACTTCTTCTAGCTAGCTAGCTTCTTGATGTTACAAGCTTATTCTGGCTAGCCCCTTGATGTTATATGCTAGCTCTCCTCTACTTCTCTGATGGTTCTCTGGTGGTAATCTCTGGTGGTTCTCTGGTGGTGTCTGGTGGTGGTGTCTGGTGGTGGTGTCTAGTGGTTCTCTCTGGTGGTGGTTCTCTGGTGGGTCTCTCTGGTGGTGGTCCTGGGATATGCCCACGGACCTAAATACCTTGTGCCTGCCAACCCCTGCAGGCCACGTGGGAACAGCAGATAGGTCACACAATGCAGAAGCGGCCAGAGACAGCAAGTGTAGCCAATTCAGGACTTATCTCAAGAGAGCGCTCACTTTCGGGATAGTGGAAGGCGGGAACCAGCTGGTACACCGCAGCTCTCTACACATATGGAATACTTTTGTCTGCTTGGCAATAAAGATACAAAAACTAGGAGTAAGAAAATCACATGAAAGAGACAAACCAATTGATGCTCATAAATAAGAAGCTAATACTATGGAAGATGCTAAAGGAATACATTCAACTTTACTCTGATTAAGGACAGGTAATGCCATGCCCACTTGTGTACTCCAGTTAAGTCTGCAGTGTCAGGCTTGAAGGCCTGATCACAGACCAGAGGCATACGGCTTCAAAGGGAGTTTGCCTCCTGGGTATTCAGTCAGTCGTTGGCACCTCCTAACTCAGATGTGTTCCAGATTAGTCTTTCCAATCGTCAACAGGCATACCTCATTCAGGCATAAAGGTGCCCCAAGAAATTATTCGTAAATAGTTAAAACTAAGTTTAAACATTGTTCCCTGGCCAGCACAGCATTCCAATATATCCTAATTTATTACCAAGCTGTCATTAGCTTGGAATTTCTCACAAGAAAGCTGCCTTATCAGACAGGGTGTCCTCAAAGTTAGGAATAGAGGTCAGGCACTATTGCTGACAGTAAACATAGAATTCTCAGGGCAGTCCCACAGAAGACAGAATTGTTTTACATACCAGAGAGTAATTGAAGGGCTTCCCTCACTTAAGGGCATTCTCAGGAACTGCTAGATTGGGACTTCCTGGTGCTTGCCTCCAACAGACCCAGAGAATTAGTTTGGGACTGCCAAGATAGCCCCAGCGGGAAGGGTACCACTGCTCTACCGCTTTGCACCTGGATGTCTGATCTTACCGACCTTGATGTGGCCTACAAGATTTTTGTCATTCGCCCTGTTTTCTGTATACTATATAAGCCTGGTTTTCACTTTGTGCACACACTTACTTATACATTCATATTTGAGACAGAGCATTCGAGCTTGAGCCTCATGCAGTCTGCACCACCCCTCCCCCCAGGCCCAGAGTGCTTGGACCTGGGGGGTGCTGCACCTGTCCAGAAGAGGTGGATGATTTAAACCCAATGTGTTTCAGGTGGCCTCAGATGTACCTCAACTGCTGAGCTGCCAGATTTTTCATTTCTCTTTTGAAATGACTGTAAAAGCCTGATGCCATTTTTAAGAAATACACTCAGACTCAGCACTTCCTTGTGTCGACTGTCACTCGCCGCATTTTTTGCCCACCTGACCAAAACTCTCATCCCATGGAACAAGAGGTCCCCGCAGCGAACCCAGTCCATGGCAAGGTAAGAAGTCTTCCTGTGAGGAGTGATTCCACACTAAGTTCTGAGTAGAGTATGAATATAAGTTTTTCAGGGAAATGCATGAGAAAGGGATGGGGACATTGCTTGCACAATTTCTGATTGTGAACAACAATATATGTCATTCATTTTTTAAACTTTGGCGTGGACCAAAGAATGTGTTTTAGCTTTAATCAATACCGCAAGAGCAATTCATTAATGTGTGAAATACCTCAGTCAGGAATACAACCTCCATAACGTTTCATTAGTTTTAAAGTCTAATTAGAAGCCCACACTGCAAGAGCCTCAGTAGGCCTCATCAGCATCTCCCTTCAACGATAGATGGCTTGTTTGTGTGTATGGTGAGCTTAGAATTAGTTTTTGTTGAATGGTGTAAATAAACTGTACAAATGTCTGGGAATATGATTTGGGCTTTCCATGTTCTCTTGCCTATTTATGATCAGTACATCTTCTAAATTTCTTACCTAGAATATTTTCTCATCATCCAAAGTCTGTGACAGAGGTAGAGGTAAGGTTTTGAGCTTAAATGGAAAATCATACTTGGTGTTTACTGATAGCTGTAAATGTAACAGAATTCAATACTATTTGGAAGGGGAGAGAAGTAGAGGGGACCTAGGACCTGTATCATCTTTTAACTATGATAGACTCTAGATACCTTGCAAAAGAATTTACTGACTAGACAACAGCCAAATTGGCAGGAGTCTGTTTTCCACAGCATGGTCCTGTGTTTGTTTTTAACAGTGCTAGCCATCCTTTCCTTTCATTCCAGGAGGGAGCAAGCCAAGGTAGTTGGTTCAACTAAGCAGCAGGAAAAAGTAGATCTGTGGAAAAGTGCCCATGTCCTTCCAAGAAGTCAATACCTGTCCTAATAAACTGGCACAGCGATTTAAAGACAAAATTAAAAGCAGTTTAATCGTACTGGAAGTAGAAAAGACAGGGTATGAGGCACAGGTCAGGATGCATGGGTCACAACTGAGGCTCTGAGCGGTGGGTGACTGCACAGTACACCCTTAGTCACAGTGTTAGAACATACCGTGCTAGCTTAATGGAACTGCTCCAGGCCGGGCCAGAGCTGTCTACAATCAAGTTCATCACCTGCTGTTACCATGAGCATCCGGAGTCTGCTCTGCCACCTGTTCCCTGTTCAGCTGCTGAAATCATCATTTCCCTGATTTTATTTCCTTTTTTTTTTTCCTGAGACAGGGTTTCACATAGCCTAGGCTGGCCTCAAACTTGCTATATAGCAAAGGATGACATGGAATGCTTAGCTTCCCCTCTTCTACTAGGAACAAACCCCTGCCCCTGCCCCCTACCCCCTGCCCCCTGCCCCTTGCCAAGTGCTAGAATTTCAGGTATGTGCAACTATCCTAGTTTACTTCTCTGCTGCAATGATAAAACACTGTCCACAAGCTACTTAGAGATTGAAAGAGTTTATTTGGGTTATAGGTTACAGCCAATCATCAAGTGAGTACAAGACTAGAGGCAAGAACTGAAGCAAAGACTATCATACTTACTGGCTCGCTTTCTCTGGCTTGCTCAGCTACCTTTCTTGTACAGTCCAGGCTTATACAATACAGGCCAATCTGATGGAGGCAGTTCCTCAAATGAGATTTCCTTTCTGAAGGTAAATCTAGATCTGTGTTAAGTTGACCAAGACTACCCAGCATAGCCACAATCCCTGGCCACCTTTTTAATTGTAATCAACCACTGAGTCTAAGAAGTTCTTACCAATGACATCTTTTGATGTTTATTCTGCTGGCCCACATCCATCTGCCTCAGGTCTAACCATCTCCAGCTCTCCTTTGGACCACTGTCAGGGTCAACACTGCAAGAAGCAACTGTACTCTATCTCTACCCCTGTTGCCATAATACCACTTTAGCCTTTCTAAAGCACAGATTAAAGTTCCATAAAGACTTCCCTTTGGCTCTGGTTGACCAAATTTCACACCAGGACACATTAGAACTCTTTTAATCATAAATGATAGAAGCTAGCTTGTGTAAAGGGGGGGGCACCATTGACTTGTAGATCTGCATTGTAAGAAATAAAAGTGTTAATGGAGAGAGGAGTTCATATGCCATTAAAGTTCTCTCTCTCTCTCTCTCTCTCTCTCTCTCTCTCTCTCTCTTGTTTTGTTTGCTTGTTCCATCAGCCTATAGCATGCCCCAGGAAGTGCAGGGTTCACATTTATCCAGTTTCATCTACCTATTTTTTTTAATTCAGTTCAAATTTAAAAACTCTCAAGAAAGACCTTTTGGCCTGGCAGGGATAATGGACTCATATCTAGTCTAAGGCTTATAGGTAAAGTGACGTTATCATGGCTGAGTGCATATGCTCATGGAGAAGAGCCAGAGTGTCATGTATCATCAACACTGGTTAAAATAGATGGCCACATAGATACTATTAAACTAACATAGCCCAGTATTTCCTTCCCCACCATTACCCTTGCTAATATGGCGAAGTAGTCATGCCCTTAGGCTCTGTAGATAGACTTCTGGTCCAGCATGAGTCTGCTCTCTCAGTGATTAGTTATGTGGCCTTAAAAATGTCACTGACCCATGAGTCTTGGTTTCCTGATCTATAAAATGGGGGAAGAGTATAGAGATGCCAACATGAAAGCTCCTGGAGACCCTGAGCATTGCAAACTCTTAGGACCCAAACAGGCTCACTGCACTCATCATCCTTCTTCCTCCCAGGGGTGCTGGCACGAGCGGGAAGCCTTTGGAGAGCAGCAGGGCCTCTGGCTACTGATTGTGCCAACAGAATGAGATCAGGGTTAATCAGAGTAACAGACTGACCTGATACCCAATACCCCAGCAAAGTGACCCAGCTGACACCTTGGAGAAGACAGTGCCAGGAAGTGGAGCTCTTGGCACTGGCTCCTCTCCATAAGGCAGGACTCAGAGGTAGTCAAGGGTTTTATTCTCCCTGCCAGGAGAAGATAATATCTGGGAGGAAGCATATCTCTAGCTCTGAGGTAGTATTATTGTTGCCTTGTAGGTCATAGCTGGAGTCATCTCTGTATTAAGTAATAATTAAGATGCTCCTGGAAAGGGAATCTGGATATAATTATCTGAGTTGTTAAGCTGCTCAGTCAAACCTGGGAGAATGTTTTACTACTGTGATCCCACTCTCAGGCAATCTTCATATTTCTAAAAACAAGGAATGCAGCTTAACTTTTGGGGGAATTCTGGACTTAATGTCACCTATTTCTGTTTACCCGCCACTCCAAAAAGTTCCAAGCAAGCACTGCACTCCAGGGATATGCCCTGTTCTTTTCTGCAGACTCTTGGAACAGAGAACACAAAGGAAGGGCTGAGAGACCAGTCAAACAAGGAAACAGCTCATTAGGAGCCTCTAAAGAGGTGTTAAAATTAAGCAAGTTAAAAGCATCTTACTTTAAATGAGACTTTTCAAAAATAAAGAGATGTGTTTAGGTAGGAAGCAAATGTAATCATTTGCAACAGGGCATAATTTGATAATTAATGGGGAAATGTCAGAATAATCTTGAGGGAGCCCCAGGATATGAAGAAACCTTTCTTGATTAAGGAACACTCAGGAGAAAAAAGTTATTGGAATGTAGGCAATTCACCAGGAAAGTCCTGACAGCAAGTCTTTATTAGATGTATATGTCAGGACAGAATTTTTTGTCACATCTCTGTTTTGTCTTAATTCACCAGTCCCACTACCACCTTAATGGAAACATGGAACAGCAAATAATACAGCCCCCGTCGTGTGTGTGTTTACCCAACACAAGTTTTTTTCTGTTGCTCAGAAACTCAAGAGTGTCTCTACTAACCTCACAGTGGAAAGCGGGGAATAGTAAGCTTACTGGACACGTACGCAATGCCCTAAAGCCTGCCCAGCTGGGCTCTGCTACTCTGGGACTACCAAAGAAACTTTTGGCAACTTCCTATGAAAAAGTTCAGATTCCAGGTAGTCATAAAGGCATCTCAGGGAAGGCTAAGCTCTAGATCTAGAATGCACGGGTCCAATCGCCCACTTGGTTCCCTCAGGCATGTTCCTTGAATTCTCTGAGGTTCAGCATATCCTGGCGTCCATCTCCAAAGGCCCTTGTGAAGATAAAGAGTCAATCTGTGTAATGGACTGACTCGCAGCAGTGCTGAAGCCCTGTGGTCTGCTCTGGAAAGGTCATCTGTTAATACCATCTAATGCTGCAGCTATTAGCCACAGGTGGCTGAAATGGCAGATGTGCTCTACAAGATGCACACAGATATGTACAAGAGAAGGAACATAAAGTTTCTTATCAACAACTTTCCATTGACTGATTACACATAAAAACAAAAGCATTTTGAGCATATTAAGTTAAAGAAATTTGTTGTTGAGATTAATTTCACGCATTCCTTTGAATCTTTATATTATGGTTGAAAAACAGCACAGAATGCAAGATTTATAAAGTGCTATTATTATTATTAAGTTGAATATTGTTGCATTGTTGTAGAAAATACGGAAGTTCATCTAGCAAATCTGTATCTCTGTGCTCATTTTTTCTTTGTTTTTTATTCAATTAATTTATTTTTTACACTCCTTATTCCATTCCCCGTACGACCCCCATCCACCTTCCAACTGCTCCACATCCCACACCTCCTCCCCAACACCCCTGTCTTCATGTGGATGCCTCCACCTCCCCACCCCATCTGACCTCTAAACTCGCTGGGGCCTCCAGGCTCTTGAGGGTTAGGTACATCATCTCTGAATGAACACAGACCCTGAAGTCCTCTACTGTATGTGCTGGGGGCCTCATATCAGCTGGTGTATGCTGTCTGTTTGGTGGTCCAGTGTTTGAGAGATCTTGGGGGTCCAGATTAACTGAGACTACTGATCCTCCTACAGGATCGCCCTTCTCCTCAGCTTCTTTCAGCCTTTCCTAATTCAACAACAGGGGGGTCAGCAGCTTCTGTCCATTGGTTGGATGCAAATATCTGCATCTGACTCTTTCAGCTGCTTGATGGGTCTTTCAGAGAACAGTCATGATAGGTCCCTTCTTTGTGAGTGCTCCATATCCTTAGTAATAGTGTCAGGCCTTGGGACCTCCTCTTGACCTGGATCCTACCTTGGGCCTGTCACTGGAACTTCTTTTCCTCAGGCTCCTCTCCATTTCCATCCCTGTAATTCTTTCAGACAAGAACAATTATGGGTCAAAGATGTGACTGTGAGATGACAACCCCATCCCTCACTTGAGCCCTGGAGGTGAGCTCTATAAATTCCCTCTCCCTACTGTCGGACATTTCATCTAAGGTCCCTCCTTTTGAGTCCTGAGAGTCTCTTACCTCCCAGGTCTCTGGTGTATTCTGGAAGGTCCCCCTAAGCTCCAATTTCCTGAGGTTGCCTGTTTCCATTCTTTCTGCTGGCCCTCAGGGCTTCAGTCCTTTTCCCTCATCCAATACCAGATCAGGTTCCCCTCTCCCCCCAACTCCCCTCCCTCCAGCCCCCATCTACTTTCCTCCCCACTTGTGATTGCTTTCTTCTCTCTCCCAAGTGGGACTGAGGCATCCTCACTTAGGCACTTCAGCTTGTTGACCTTTTTGAGTTCTGTGAACTAGATCTTGGGTATTCTATATGTTTCTTTTTGTGGCTAATATCTACTTATTAGTGAGTACATAACATACCATGTATGTCCTTTTGTGTCAGAGTTACCTCATTCAGGATGACATTTTCTAGATCCATCCATTTGTCTGCAAAACTCAGGATGTCCTCGTTCTTAATAGCTGAGTAGTATTCCATTGTGTAAATGAACCACATTTTCTAAATCCATTCTGTCATGGAACATCTAAGTTGTTTCTAGCTTCTGGCTATCACAAATAAGGCTGCTATGAACATAGTGGAACATGTGCCCCTGTAGCATGGTGGGGTATTTTTTTGGGGATATTCCCAAGAGTGGTATAACTAGATCTTCAGGTAGATCTATTTCCAATTTTCTGAGGAACCTCCAAATTGATTTCCAAAGTGGTTGTACCAGTTTGTAATCCCACCAGCAATGGAGGAATGTTCCTCTTTCTCTACTTCCTCTCCAACATAGGTTGTCACCTGAGGTTCTGATCTTAGCCATTCTGATTGGTTTAAGGTGGAATCTCAGGGTTGTTTTGATTTGCATTTCTCTGATGACTAAAGACTTTGAACATTTCTTTAGGTGCTTCTCAGCCATTCAAGATTCTTCAGTTGTAAATTCTTGGTTTAGTTCTATACCCCATCTTTTGATTGGGTTGTTTGCATTTTTTGGTGATTAACTTTTTGAGTTCTTTACATATTTTGGATATTAGTCCTCTATCAGATGTGGGGTTAGTTAAGATTTTTTTTCCAATCTGTAGGTTGCCAATTTGTCTTATTGACTATGTCCTTTGCCTTACAGAAGCTTTCCAGTTTTATGAGGTTCCATTTATCAATTCTTGATCTTAGAGTTGAGCCACTGGAGTTCTGTTTAGGAAATATCCCCCTGCGCCAATGAGTTCAAGGCTCTTTCCCACTTTCTCTTCTATTAGATTCAATGTATCTAGTTTTATGTTGAGGTCCTTGATCCCCTTAGATTGAGCTTTGTACAAGGTGACAAATATGGGTCTATTTTCATTCTTCTACATAAATACAGCCAGTTAGACCAGCACCATTTATTGAAGATGCTTTCTTTTTTTCATTGTATATTTTTGGCATCTTTGTCAAAGATCAAGTGACCATAAGTGTGTGGTTTTATTTCTGGGTCTTCAATTCTATTCCATTGATCAACATGTCTATCTCTGTACCAATACCATGCAGTTTTTATCACTATTGCTCTGCAGTAAAGTTTGAGGTTGATATGATAGTATACATAAACGACCCCAATAATTCTACTAGAGAACTTCCCCAGTTGATAAACAACTTCAGCAAAGTGGCTGGATATAAAATTAACTCAAACAAATCAGTAGCCTTCCTTTATACAAAGAATAAAAAGGCTGAGAAAGAAATTAGAGAGAAAACTCCCTTCACAATAGCCACAAATAATATAAAATATCTTAGGGTAACTCTAACCAAACAAGTGAAAGACCTGTATGACAATAACTTCAAGTCTCTCAAGAAAGAAATTGAAGAAGATCTTAGAAAATGGAGAGATCACCCATGCTCATGGATTGGCAGAATTTACATAGTAAAAATGGCCATACTACCAAAGGTAACCTATAGATTCAATGCAATTGAATGCAATTCAATCTGAACACAATTTTTCAAAGACATGAAATGAGCAATTCTCAAATTCATCTGGAAAGGCCACAAACCCAGAATATGGAAAACAATTCTTAACAGTAAAAGAACAGCTGGCAAAATCACAATCCCTGACCTCAAGCTTTACTACAGAGCAATAGTGATCTCTGTGCTCATTAAACAGTAACTTCTCACTTGCTTTTCTCCAGATCCTGGCAACTACCACCCCACTTTCTACAGACTTGTCTGCTTAAGCAGATACCTCAGAGAAAAAGATACACAGTACTTGTATTTTTGTGACTGGCTTCTTTTACTTAGCACAGTGTCGTGACTGGCTTCTTTTACTTAGCACAGTATCCTCGGAAGTCATCTATACTATAGCATGGGACCGAGCTTACTTCCCATTCAAAATAAATTCTATTCCATTACTTATTATGTCAAAATGTCATAAAATTTAAATCTTTGTCTCATATTACATTGTTATTAGATGGTAAGCCTAGTATCAATGTTTATCAACTCTATCAATCTCAACCCTCCTTTGTAAGAATTCATGTTTAACTACTCCATTGCCCTCCTGCAGTGGACTTCATAAATTATATCACTTATCTACACTTAGAAACTTTTACAAAGAGTATAATAGCCTTACTGTAACAAGATGAATAAAGGAAAGGACTGTATAAGGAAAAATGCATTTCAAAGTCATGTTTAAACATAAATACTTGAACGCCAAATAGTCAGATGATTGACTGGATACAGGGAATCATCACTAATTAGATAACAAATGCCTCAGATGCTAGCAATATTATTCCCATCAGAGATGTGATGTTCTAAAATATAACACTTTAATATGTTCCAATAAAACAAAGTAGAATTTCCTATTTATATGCTTATATTATTATAAAAATCAGCATAAATATAAATGGAATAAAATACAAAAATTATAAAAATTAGAACGAGGTTCGAGGTTCAAAGACTTTCAAATAGGTTATTTTTTTTGAACCTAAATAAATCCCCAACTGGGATAATAAGAAAGAAATTGATTCTAGAGTAATATTTCATTGTAGGAATCATCCTGAGGATACTAGGACATCATGTGCCTGCCTATTCATTGGAGGTCATGACATTCCTGCCACTGGTACTGAAGATTAAGCAACGCTCTGTTTTCCAGCGCTCCAGCTTCAACACAGCAGAGCCTCCCTGAGAAGCTGCAATTATGTATCTAAAAGGCATACTCTGGTGATTCCAATAGTCAGTGTTTGGTGTGCTGCTCCACTTTCTTGACTAATAGTCCTATCCATCCATAGACCCCCATCTTGGCCTACAACCACTCAACAGGAGGACAGACCTTTGGTCCAGCTTGAGCCAGAAGCCTGGACTACGGACCCTTTCCCAGAATCTTTAACACAGAATATTCAGTGTCTTTCCTTTTAAACCTGTGCTCTTCCTTGACATACAGATTTCATTGTCCCTGATGTTTTCTCTGGACCAGAATGTCCTCTCCCTCTCCTTCCACCTTTGTTTCTGAGGCTTTTAAGGAGAACATTTTGGATGGGTTGTAAGACTCTCAAGTAGTTTGAAGAATAGTAGTTGATGGTCCTAACGCAGCTCTTGCAACTGACTGACTGACTACACAGCTTGGTTTTCTCTGGGTGAGGAGTACACAATGATAGGACCATCAAAGACTTTGAACCCTACCGTCCTTGTTCCTGCATGTTCTCCACCCCTGAGCTCTCAGTCTTCCCTGCACACCACCACCAAACAAAAATGTTAACCCCACCTATCTCAAGGAGTATCCAATTGATGGCATCCCAAGTACCTGTGTCCAAGAATGCTATGCTAATGTCCAGGCTGCTGTTCCAAGGGCCTCCGGCAAACTGCTCTGGGAAGCCTCTGTGTTCTGATAGAAGTTGACCAGCCTTCTCTTCCTGGAAGTTCTGAATGCTGACTGACCAAGAATGAATGTTGATTGTTTTGTCTCTCAGTAAAATCACTAATGATTGGAGAGCTAGAGCAGCCTCTTATCCTATTCTCCCAAAGCACCAGGGTAGAGTTCTGCTCAGACATCAATCACAGATAGAAATATCAGCAAACGAAGAGCAGAAGTTAGATCTGAGAAGGATGAGAGAGGTGAGCCAATTCTAGGGATTCCTGACACTTTTCACATCGGAGAACCCTTGTCTTTCCGGCATAAACAGATAGGGGTCTCAGAAGGAGGCAACTTCCTTGAGGAAGATTAGCCACAAGCTCTCAAAAGCCAAAAATAGGAGCCCATCTCTTCTAACTAAAGCCCAGTATCACTTTAGAACACTGTAAGGAAATGGACTTGATTTACCTAGTAATCTCTAATCCATTAGGAATCCCTCTTTTTAAAAAGTGAAAAAAGAGAAAACTCTCAATGGAAAAAGAACAGTCTCAAAGTTGTTTCTTCCAAATATAGAACTTACTTGAAACATTTGACCTTTCTGGAGCTCAAGTTCATTTAGTCTTTGCCTATCCAACAGGGTAAGCTTCTTTATTTCTAAGAACAAAGGCTCATTAAAAGAAAAAAGGCTTTAAAGTCTCCTTGGACATCAAATAATTCGACAGAGGAAATGCTTTGATGAGGTAAGTGTAAATGAGTAAGAAACATGCGGATTAGATTTTTCATATAATACACATGGGTTGGGGAATTAAGGGGAAATATTTTGGGGAAATGTGGTTTATATTTGGATTCTGCCTACTCCACACATGCTGATTAAGTTAAAGACCACTGCTTTTCTTTGTGTTTTATTTCTCACTGTCAGCCTCTGGGACCTCTTCATTATGGGAGGGAGAAGAGAAACATTGTAGGGATTAGGGGACCAGGATCCCTACTGACAAATAGTATCTTCTTAAAGCCCCAGGGAGTGGGGAGGCCTGGTAGGGTGAGGACATCCTCTTGAGGGAGGGGAGGAGGAATGGGATGAGGAACTGTTAGAGGGCAGATCCTGGGAGGGGGATAATGACTGGACTATTAAAAAAAGGTTAATAATATAATAATAATAATAATAATAATAATAATAATAATAATAATAATAATGTGTTCATTAAATGTTGTGTCTGAAAACAGGCTTTTCCTGCACCTGAGGATCAGAACAGCTTATCCTGTACAGCCCTGCTGAGGAGGCTAGGCTGTAGGGCTGGATAGTCCTGACCTTCTGAATCCAAGCATTCACCTTGTGGGAAAATGGGTCTCTCTCTAGAGAAGATAAACAGAACTATAGGTTCCTGCCTGTGGGTGACAGAGCTGGGTGGGACAAAAAGCAAGCCATAGGGCTGCTGTGTTTGTCCTTAGGCACAAAGAGCTATCACAGAAGCTCTGGCTGGGAGACAGAACAAACCAAAACCACAAAAAACATTAAATGAAAAACCTGGAAAGGAAACCTAACCAAGAACAGGAGGTGTGGGGTCAGGAGTGGGGGGTTCTAGCCATTGGGTTTGACAATGGCTTCCTGAATGTGCACAGGTAGCAAGAGCAAAACCATCAAAATCACAAAAGGTTATTTCAGCTGAAATCACAAAAGTAACAACTCAGCAAGGAAACAATGCAACCTGTGGAGTAGGAAAAAAGATTTAAATCATATATCCAAAAGATATTTAAAAAAAAATCTAAGGCTGTAATAAACAACAACAAAAACCAAGTGTGATTTTTAAATGTGGGCAGAAGATGTGATGGATATTACTTTTCACCAAAGATGACATCCAAATGCCTGTTATATATGTAAAAGGTACTTAACTGTGTCTAATTCTAATTCGCAGGGCAATGAAAATGAAGACAAGAAGCATGTATGTGTTAGGATATTTAAAGAAATCACAACAGGTGAATGCAGCAATTGTGCAACTGGTACAAACTGGTACAAACTGGTACAAACTGGTTCAAACTGGGAATAGAAATTTCTATGGTGTCTACTCTGAAAGCAACATGAAGTTTCCTTTAAAAATATCAAACATCGAACTACCATATGATTGAACAGTCCTATCTATGGATATACACCCAATGGAGCTGACATCAGAATCATAGACATACGTGTATTCAGATGCCTATCATATTAGATAAGACAATGAAACAATCTAAAAGTCTACTGGTGAGTAAACAAAACAGGACATTGATACAATATTCCACCTTTAAAAAGAAGGAAAACATACCATTTTCAACAACATGGCTAGATCTAGAGGAGATTATGCTAGGAAAAATAATCCAGAAACATGAGCAAATGCCATATAGTCCCATTTTAAGAGGAATGATTGGTCAAATTCATAGAGTATAGCAGAGTATAGGAAAGTGAGAGTCAGGAGCTTGGGGAGGAGGAATGGGAAGGTATTGATCAGGATGTTTCTGTTATGCACGGTAGGTAAGTTCTAGAAATCTGCTGTACAGCATAATAATCAGTTAACAGTACTGAAATATATATATACACACACACACAAACATACTTAAAATTCATTGGAGGTATACACTGTTGCCCTCTAATTGCAAAATAAAAACAATTAACATGCATACATCCATACATAATGAGTAAGGTGGTTTGAATGAAAATGGCCCCGAGAGACTCAAATATTTGAACATTTGGTCCCCAGCTTGTGGAGCTGTTTAGAAAAAATTAGAGATATGGCAGAGGTCTATCACTGGGGGCAGACGTTCATGTTTGAAAAGCCCATGCTGTTCCCTATCAGTTGTGGCTCCAGTTTGCAGGTAAGGAAGAAAACTCTCGACTCAGCTACTGTTCCAGGACCACACCTGCTTGCCTGCCTGCCTGCCACCATGTTCCCTGTCACGATGGCAAAGGGCTCACCCTCTGAAACTATAAGCCCAATAAACTTTCTTCAATAAGTTGCCTTGGTCATGGAGTCTTTTCACAGCAATAGAAAACTAAGGCTATTGGGGTGGCTGGAAACTTTTGGAGCTGATGGTCTACACTGTAGTGGCAGTCTTAGGTCTATGAGAGTGTTTCTAGAAAGGTTTACCTGAGGAAGGAAGCCTCATCTTAAACGTTGGTAGTACCATTAAACAGGCAGGGTCCCAGACTGAATAAAAAAGAAAAAGTGAAGTGAGTACCCGCATTAATTTCTCTCTGCTTCTTGACTGAGGGCACAATATGACTAGCCACCAGCCTTTTCTTGTCATGGTGTACTGTATCCTCAAATACTGAGCCAAAATAATCCCCCTTCCTTACATTGCTTATCAGGATTTTGGTCACAGCAAGAAAAAAGGTTAACTGAGTATCCTTATCTGTATACACTTCCTTCTTTCTGCACATTATCTTTAAAGTTTGGAACCCCTGATGATAGAAGCCCTAAGAGAACAGATCTGGGTCCTGGAGATGAGAACTGTGGAGTTGAGGAAGAAGGAATGGCATCCGATTGAAAAGACAGTGACTCTCAATGCACAAACAACAGAAGACCATCCTTGGCAGCTGTAGGTAAACACCACACACAGGGTAGGAACCCAAGTAGTAGGGATAGGAGCCAACCCTGTCTCTGGCATAGCCAGCTCTGGCCAAGGGTTTTAATGATTCTAAGCCTCCAAATCTTGGAAATGTTGGTTTGCTCCTAGGCCTACCCTGAGTCCCCTCCTCTCCCAGACTTTTCCATTGGTTCCTTTCTCTTTTGTTCCTATGGACTCTTTTCTGCAGAGCTTTGCACGACCCAAGCTAATTCCTTTTCCTTCAACCATTTAGAATCAGAAACTGTACACCAGGCAGAGCATTTGGGAGTGACTTTCCTTGGGTGGAAAGGGAGTGAAAATGTGTGATTCTGTTTCATTTCCTCAGCCTTATTTTCACACAACCTAACCCTCTGGCTCCTAACAGCACAAGGAAGTGGGAGGAATGGCCTCTTCCCGAGGCCAGATGAGCCATTTGTCCTTGCTCCACTACCGGAGAGAGAAGTCAAATTAGTACAAACACTCATACATGGATGCTGCACACCTCTGGGAAACACGTTTAAAAAACAAAACAAAACAAAAACAAAAACAAAAGCCAAACAAACAAAAAACCCACACTTTTTCCCCCCACAGGAAAACATTTAACTCAGTGGCTCATTATTGCTTGTCTGGCAAACTTATGCAAGAAACACATTTGTGTTTAAAAGCAAAACATAGTTGCTTAAACTAAACTGGTCCCAGCAGGAGAGTTACAAAGATGGAAGATAATTAGTTCAGTTTGGGTACAACCACCAGTGGAAATGCCTTTTCTTCTGAGGTCTGTTCTCATTAAAGCAATGAGCAGCCTTGCAAGAGGAAGAACATCTTCCTTAGACGTAGAGCAGATGCAGCCCCTGGCAGCTCAGATCTTGCAGCTCAGCTAAGTTCAGGAACCCCATCATGATCTTCATTTGAAAACCAGAGTGGTTATTGGTCCCATCAGGAGGGAAGAGACTTGTACGGGAGCAGAAATGCCTGTATAAACTGTCAGGTCTGATGACTTGGGTCCTGCCAGCTTAAGGGGAAGGAACAATAAAAATTGGGAACTGGGAGACTGCAGCAACAGAATATTTCAGTTCTGCTTCATGGGGACCTGGCAAATTATTTGCAAGCCACACCCCTTGCCAACAAGAAGCACAGAAGGGAGAAGCTGATGGATCTGCAGGCAGACCAATAGGGAGGTAAGGAACTGAAGGGCCCTACCTTTTTCTTTTGGAAGCAGCCCTTATAGAACTTTCTTGGACTGAGTAAGTCTTGTCAATGATGGGTAGTTAGTTCCTTAGATCCCAAGGACGGTCCTCAAGGAGAAAGAGGGTGGCTGGGTGACAGAGTTGGCCCCCTAAGCCTTAAGGGCCCAGTCTGGTCTAGGCAGAAGAGCAGACCATGTGTAGATGTCTCCTGCTGTGCCAGCAAGGATGGGGGCACCTCAGAGTGGAGCTGTGTTGATGAGACTAGGCAGTTTGCAGGCCTTGGAGAACAGAAAATCCCATCCATATCCATTTCTTCAGAAAATTTGGGTAGGCTAAAAGGCTCAGAGGACAGACAGCAAAGGCTCAGAGGACTACACTTCCTGTGGACAATGGTGTCTTAGAATCTATTCTATCTATCTAATCTGCACAATTTTGGGGGAAAAAATACAAGCTGTAGCTTGATTGATCTCTAAGCAGGTGAAGTGAATTATTTGGTTGGTAGAGGAAAGTTTTCTATGAAATTAATGAAACCAATGCTTTAAGTTTTTTTTTTTTTTTTTTTTTTGGCATGAGGATTTCCAAGGCTCTCAGGGACAGCCTAACGAATCGGGCTACATGGCATTACTTTTTGTGAAACATTACGCCTAAGAGCTTTTTAAATTATTTTTTCATAGACAAGATCCCAAGCTTATAAATCCCAAGTAGGTGCCCCCACAACACCTGGATTTTGGGGTGTTATGAATCAGTAGGTGAGGGAGAAACTCAGAGCTTTCTTTGTGATCTGGCAAAAATATCCAAACAGGTATGGGGGAAAAGGGGGATGGATGCTCCAAGTCCTGAAGATTGACCAGGAGTCTTCAGTTATTTTCAAAGAAGAGATACTTTGTGACATTTTTGTTTCTTTTGGTTGCTGTTTTTTAAAATAGGGTCTCATCATATAGACATGGCTGGCTTGGAACTTGCAGGAGATCTGCCTAAGTCTCTTGGGCGCTAGAATTAAAGGCATTTGACACTGCACCCAGCATAAGGTATTTTCTAATTAGCACTTAGTAAAAGAAGGGCTATCAAGTTCCATGGCTGATTGAACTCTAGGAGGAAAATGAAGCGAGCAAAATGGATCTCCAGGATGTAGGATGCAGGGTTTCCAGGACACATTAAATGAGGAAGTGAAACCAAGACATTTTATGAATCAAAAATGTTGCTTAAAGAAAATAACAGTCAAAAACGCTATGTGAGTGAATGGGCACTTGTGAGGGTATTCTGTGGGTGAAAATGTTTGTGATTTTGGGCAACATACTCACACCACACTGCTCTGCTGTCAGCACAGTCACTGACCACACCAAGAAAAACAGAAGCATGTTGACTTTAATAGGTATTTTGACAGAGACAGGCTGTTACAACAGGAGCCTGGGAAAGTTTGAGCTCTGCATGTTTTTTCAGCTTTCACCCACTGCTCTGAACTGGAATGAGGCTGGGTCAAATGGGAAAATGCTCAATACCAGTTAAGGAACACCAGCTCAGCTTCTGTGGTCGGAGGATCCTAGCTGCAGGAATCCACGTAGCAGCCGGCGGTTTCCTCCCTCCTTGGCTGGTCTAGCTTGTGAAATAAGCCAGAGCTGACTGGTCTGTCACCACGATCCAGGACAATTTTGTGGCTGTTTTTCCTGCTTGTAGTAGCAGTGTGATCCCTGAACAGAATTTCCACCAAGAGAGGTAAAAAGAAAACTCAAAACTGCTCTAGCCAAAACTCCTGCAAAGTGAAATTTGGGAGGTGGATAAGTATAAACAGTGGGTATTGGGAT